>JAFEMH010006736.1:0-114428 GCA_022495995.1 Adenophora triphylla var. japonica | reverse complement strand
GGGGATAGGAGGGCCATGAGGACCTCCAAGAAGGCGTGCAGTTGCCACATTGTGGATGCCTTCGAAAGCCTCGACTCCGAGGAGGAGGAGCAGCTGGTGGCCCTGCCGCCTGCAGCAAAGGCAGAGAGGCCGGCTAGGGATGTGAATCCTGGTGGTAGCAGTAAGAAGGCCAAGGAGGTGGCCACCATTGGCTAGGAGGAGGAGATCTATGAGGTTTATAACGTGGACCGCATGAGCGCCTACCGTGTCCGCACCTGAGGGCATATTCATTTGGCGGACAAGGACAGGCTGCCGCTGAGAGACCATAGAGATGTCTGCGGGGACAAGCAAGAGCCTGCGTGTTTATGGAGCCCGGTTTGAGAACGGATTGAGAGCCCCTGGACCCTTTCTTTTATTTCTTCACGGAGTTGATCCTGCTGCCCATGCACTTTGACTCCCAATGCCATCGAGCCATTGTCTCCTTCATCGCCTTGTGTGCGAGATTCTGGGCTATGAACCTACCCTTGCTTTGGGCTCTACGCTTATTATCAGAACCAGATTAGCCGTGGTATCTGGGCTTGAAGGCTAGGAACTACTCCACAGGACTTTCTCTCCTCCCTCCAACAAATTTGACCAGTGGAATCAGAAAGATATTTTGGTTATTGAGTCAAGATTTGGATGGCCCTTTTCCAAACCTTCACACCCCGTCCCTATGAAGGTGGCCGCTAGCAAATATCCGGACCCGTCCTTAGCCGATGCTATGCGACTTTGCCATAGAGAGCATACGGCCCTCTATTTGGACGGCGGGGAGGAGCACAGCCATGACGTGGGCGCCCATAGTGGAAGATGAGCCCCTCTTGATCTACTCGGGGTGGCTCCTCGCGAGGAGGGCGCCCCGCATGCCCCAGTAGAGATAGAGCCTTTGCCCCGCGACCCTGATTGGCGGGTGCACGAACATTACCCGGTTCGAGGCGGATTGTAAGACACATCTTTGGGCTGGCGAGTGCGATCCTCCAGAAATAATCGGTCTCGATTCCTTTATAAAAATTGTTGCCAATTTATTTTGCCTTTGCTCTTTTGAGCTTGCTCTGCTAACCATTTTTCTTTCCCTCGAGTAGATCAAAGTGTATAATTTATGATGGCTCCTCTAAGTCTTGCCCAGTGAAGGCCAAGAACCAGAGGGCCAACAAGGAAGCTGCCCAGAAGAGGCGAGAATGAGATGGGAGGGGGTCCCACAAAGATAAGGCGTGTACTGTAGCGAGCGGGAGGGTAGGGGAGACTCTAGGCTGCTCCCGAGAACTATGTCTAACCAGGAATCTGCCTCCACCTCCCGGGGTCCTCCTCCACCCAATGCTCTCCGAGCATCATCTCCCGGCCGTACTATTGCCTCAGGGGCATAACCGGGAGCGATCGAAAGGGCCGACGAGAGAGGCGAATCGACGCATAGGGAGAGGTCCTCGAAGACTCGAAAGTGGTGGATACCTCTACGTAGCCCCACGATCTTTGCCACGCCTCTACACTTGCTCCCTCCACCGCGGGGACCATGTGCTCGGTGGCCTACCCGATCTCCTCCTGGCCACCGCGAGGAGCACAGGAGAAGAGGAAAGCAGGTGGGAGGTGTGCCGCCATTGAAAGGGTGGACACTGTATGCCCGCTACGCCCATAACTCTGCTTTGTTGGGACAGGGGCTCATCAGCAGGGCTCTTCGCCCCGGACTTCTATCATTCCGTGGCGGAGAAGGAGAACCCATCGGCCTTGATGGGAGACATTGGGATTGCCCTCGACCGAGGTTTGATTCTTCTGTACGTCCTTTTGACACTGTTAGCCTTCCTTGTTCTAATTATCCTCCTCGCGGGTGGAGCAGCTAAGGCTATGCGGCTCCGGAGACCTGTGATAGCCTGTCCGCCGAGGCTTACCGGTAACACGGATATGGCGGGCAAACTCCGTGAGCTGGAGCCGGCCCAGAGAAGGTGGGGACTCTGAGCTCCCTCCCTGGATGCCAAGGAGAAAGAGTTCGCGACCAGAGTCCGATCTGAAGGGCTTCGGGATCGGGTGACCGAAGCTAGGGGAGCCTTGCTAAAGGCGAAGGGTCGGCGGGATGAGCTGGGGGCCACAAACTTCAATTTGGAGCAAAAGGAACTCCGAGCTCATGGTCAAGCTGGATGCCTCCCAAAAGCAAGTGGAGATCCTGGAGGCCAAGGCGGATGATCTCTCCGAGCAGCTGCTGCCTCTGACCCAGTTCGGCTTGGAGAAGGAGAGGATGCTGGCCGAAGCTCGCAAGGAGGCCATCGAGGAGTATAAGAACTCCGATGAGTTTAACGCGGAGTGCCTGGCCCAGTACGAGGCCGGTGTCCGGACACAGATCCGGAACTTCGCGGCCACGGGTATGTTCTCCGTGCAGCAGTTGGCCGTGATCGGCTCACTGGTTGCTACTGACGCGGAGTGCGTGCCCGGGCATGCGCTAGTTCCTCTGTCCGAGGATGAGGTTAAGGGTCTGGACCTCTCCGCTGCGGCCTCTCTGCCTCCTGTGGCAGAAGTGACTGCCCTTGGCCTAATCGCCCAACTGGATGTGCTGCGATTCGGGGACAACCCTTTATCTTTGGGGGATGCCCTGGCTCAGGTTCTTCCAGAGGGGCTGCCATCGAGATCTATTTCCAGTGCCGGGCAGCCTCCGCTTCAGCCTTTCCGCGAGCAACAAACCGCTCCTACTACCGAGGTGCCTGCAGGGACCAACACTGCCTTCCCCAACTCCGGACTCCGAAGCGGGCACAGGGGGTGCGGCCACTGAGGAGCCAGAAGCGGGCACAGGTGGAGCGGTCACCGAGGAGCCCAAGGAGAATGCTCCATTAGTATAGGATTTTTGTTTTTTCTTGTTGTAATAGTTTTAGCACTTTGTAAATACTTTCTTAACATTAATAGAAGCATTTTTCTCCACTTGGCTCCTTTACTTTTATCTTAATTGCTTGTCTCGTAGGCTATTTTGAGTATTTTGGCAATTTTCGAGCACCTTAATACTTGCCTTCTTGCCTATTACTTTTTCCAGCGTTTTTGACTTGCAATTAACTTTATACTCTCCTTCAAGGGCAGCAGCTTAGTAGGCCCTTTGCCCGCATTTTTTGAGTTTTCCTAACTCTTTATTCAAAACCCTTAGGTTTTTTGTGAGAGTCAGCCTTATTCTTCTATGATCGCGTTTGTTTAGCCTTGTGGCAAACTTTGAGGCCTTAACCTCGTTTGTCTGTTTGGCTTTGTTAAACTAGTTTGATCACTCTCATCCATTTACACTTATTCCCAGCCTTGCGAGCTGTGGTGTAAGTCAAAAGTAGCCAAGGCAAGCATACTTTCATAGGGCATGCAGACGGTGGCCGTGAGGCTATTGTCCGCGCAATGTAAAGGTAGGAGCATATTTTAGCATAGAGGCCCTTTAACCCCCGACATCCGTATCCCCTTATTGGAGGTTCTCACTTATTTGACCCTTTATTCAAAACTCCCTAGGGTTTTTCGTGAGGGTCTCGTGGCGATCTGGTGAACGGGCTTATATGTAGGCCTTTGTCACATACAGGCATGCGAGTAACGGCCCTAACGAGGTCCTTCGCGCAATTAGTGGGTCGGACTTGTGTCATTGTCCCCACTCAGAATCTGTGAGGCACGGGCATCATGGCCTTTGTACCTACGTTCATCTATATCCACTTATTTTTGGTGGTGTCACGCGGCAGAAGAGAGTATCCTCCCCGCGATCATAGTACGGATCGTAATGGATCTTTGTATATATATAGGCATGCGGATCCTTAGATCTTTGCGCACGCAAGTTAGCAGGAGCTCATATGTTGGCTCTTGAACCCACTCGGCATCCGCTCGCGGCATCCACCCTAGCTTTTGAGGCCGGTGGGAATTAATTTTTGCATCAAAATATGATGATAACTTCTCACTTATATATATATAGTCTATACTCCTTCCAAAAAATTACAAAGATTTTAAAAGAAGTATCTCTTAAGGTGGTCGCTATTCCAAGCGTGCTTAAGCTCTTCTCCCTCTTTTGGTCGCAATATGTAGGTGCCCTCTTTGACTATCTTTGTGACCTCATATGGACCTTCCCATTTCGGGGACAGCTTGTTGAAACGGGTTGGGTCCCTTGGACCTCTACGACTTAAGTACCCAGGTCTCCAGTGAAAAACTCCTCTTATTTACTCTTTTGTCATGGTGCTTCTTCGCTCTGTTTGTAGTTCACCATTTTTCATGTGCCCGCATTCTCTTTCCTTTCGAGATCGTCCAGGTCACACCTTACATTTGCCTCGTTTTGAGACTCGTCGAAGTATGTGACTCTGTACGAGGGTAGGGCTACCTCAACCGGAGCCATTGCCTCGACCCATATGTGAGCGAGAAGGGAGTTTCTCCTGGTGAATTTCTTATTGGGGTGCGGACAACCCATAATGCGATCCGGAGCTCGTCCAACCAACGTCCTCCTCGTCCTTCCAAATTTTTCTTTAAGGCGATCAGGACTAGCTTGTTTCTTTGCCTCGGCTTGACCATTTCCCCGGGGATAGGCAACTGCGGACTTACGGTGTTGCACCTTCATTCTCACACATTCAGCAGTGAATTTTGCGGAGAATTGGGTGCCATTATCTGAAATTATTGCTCGGGGAACCCCAAATCGACAATAGATGTGGTCGTGGACAAAACTGATAGTGTTATCCTCGGAAATAGTGGCTAAGCCCTTTGCTTCCGTCCACTTGGTAAAATAATCCACGGCCACCACGGCATACTTGATGCTTCCTCTAGCAGTTGGAAATGGTCCAATAAGATCTATCCCCCACGTATCAAACGGCCACGATGGTCAACCAAAGTCTGCTCTGTTGATGGTAGTCTAGGGATGTCCGCAAATCTCTGGCACTTATCACATTTTCTAACATACTCCTGCGCATCCCTTCTCATTGTGGGCCAAAAGAATCCTTGGAATTTGATCTTGTCTGAGAGGGTGCGAGCACCTGGATGTCCGCCACAAACTCCTTCATGGACCTCATAGAGTAAGTTGGTGACCATGTGAGTTTTAACACATCTTAGCAAAGGCTTGGTGAATGATCGCCGAAAAAGCACCCCATCGAGGACGAGGTATTTCGCGGACACCGTTCTGATGGCTCTAGCCTTTACTGGGTCCTCGGGGAGGGTTTGCTTCTCGATGTAATCCTTCATTTCATCTACCCAGTCCCTTACTTGATCCTCAATATTGTTTATCTGAATTCGATCTATAGCAGGTCTCTCCGTGAATTCAATCTGGCAATCTGCCTCCAACTCACCAATTTCTTGCTCGGTTATTCTTGAGAGGAGGTCAGCTTCCACATTATCCTCTCTCATGACTTGGTTCAGCTCATAGTAAGTGAAATTTTTGATGAGGGTTTTGCAAGGCCGCGATGCGAGCTAGTCTTGGGTTGATAGTATCATACTCCCCCTAATTTGATTAACTATGAGTGAGAGTCACTATTGATCTCAATATTCTGAACTCCCAAGTCTCTTGCCAATTCCATGCCCGCGATAATCGCTTCATACTCAGCCTGATTGTTTGATGCCTCGAACTTGAATCTCAAGGCCCTCATAAATTTCTCCCCGCAGGGTGCGATCAGAAGTATGCCCGCTCCACTGATTAACTTGCTCGCGGAGCCGTCCACATATAAAGTCCACACCTCTTACGGACGCTCCCTTGGTTGAACAATTTACGTGCTCGGGCTTTACGGGTCATCTTCGACTCTGCTCGCTTTCTCTTTCCGAGGTCATTGTCCGCTAATTTGAACGATGATTCTACTACAAAATCAACTAAGGCCTGCGCTTTGATTGTCTTTCTCGGGAGTAGGTGATGGAACTCGGTGAGCTCTATAGACCAAGCTAGCATTCTCCCCGAGGACTCTGGTTTATGTAAAACCTTTCTAAGCGGGGCCTCGGTTAGTACGGTTATAGGATGTGCGAGAAAAGTAGGCTCTTAATTTTCGAGCGAGATACAAGCAAGGCGTAAGCTAACTTTTCTATATTAAGATAACGCCCTTCTACGGCGGACCGGTGCCTTACTTACATAATAAACTGGTTTTGGGAGTTACTCTCCTCCCTTACAAGAACAGCGGCTCTTGCCCGGATCGATGTGACTAAATACAAAAAGAGCTCTTCTCAGGGCACCATGCTTGAGTAGAGGTGGCTGCCCGAGGTATGTTTTGACTTCTTCAAAAGCTTGATGGCACTCCTGACTCCATGTAAATTCATCAGCTCTCTTCCCCCCTTTGAGAGTTTTGAAGAAGGGGAGGCATCTCTCTGCTGACCGCGAGATGAAGCGGCCAAGTGCGGTGATGCGACCATTGAGTTTTTGTACATCCTTCACGCAGCGTGAGGTTTCATGTCTAATAGGGCCTGGATTTTCTCCTGGATTAGCCTCTATCCCTCTTTGGTTGACCATGAATCCGAGGAACTTGCCCGCCTTGACCCCGAAATCGCACTTAAGGGGTTTAGCTTCATGTTGTTGTGGCGCAAGTTTTGAAGGTTTCCTCCACGTCGAGCTCGTGGGAGTTTTCCTTAGTTTTTATGACCATGTCGTCAATGTAGGCCTCCCATTTCGCCTAGTTGGTTTTTAAAGACCCGGATTGACCATGCGGCGATATGTGGCTCCTGCATTTTTCGGCCAAAGGGCATCATAGTGTAGCAGTATGTCTTGCCCGCAGCAATGAAAGCTACAGAGCGGACATCTTCAGGAGCCATCTGGATCTGATGGTAGCCGGAGTATGCATCAATAAAGCTTAGAACTCTGTGTCCGGCTATAGAATCCACCAATCTGTCTATGCGAGGAAGAGGGAAACAATCCTTGGGGCATGCCTTGTTGAGATCGGTGAAATCAACACACATCCTCCATTTACCATTGGATTTCTTAACCATGACCACATTGGCCAGCCATTTGGGGTAGGAGATCTCCTTTATTATCCCCGCTTTTAGCAATTTTTCCACCTCTTCCTTGATGGCAATCTCTTTCTCCGGGGAGAAATATCTGGATTTCTGGTGAATGTTTTTGAAGGATGGGTCATCGTTGATTTTATGGAGGATCACGTCCTCGCTGATGCCTTGCATATCTTCCACCCTCCAAGCGAACACATCGCAATTTGCTCTAAGGAACTCAATAAGTATCCTTCTCTCCTCGCTGTGAATTTTCAGCCCAACCTTAACTGTTTGCTCGGGGAAGTGGGGATTGATTACCACCTCCTCGAGCTCGTCGTTAGGTTGAAGGTCGCTGATTTCACGATTGTGCAGGGAGTCAATGACAATAGTTGGGGGGTTGACCTGAGCTTCGGTCAGTGTTGCCATTGAATATATGATATCACGGCCAATTTCCCCCTCTATTCCTCGATCAATATAACTCCCTCAACAGGGGCAGCCAACTGCTTCGATTTTCTGCTCATCTTGAGCTCCACCTTCGTGGAATGGAAAGAAAGCATGCCAATCGGTACGGGCGGCGGCGGGAGTGCAAGAGTTTTCCCCTTTTTTGACTTGTCCTCGCCTTTTCCCTCTATCATTTTGTCCTCGCCCTCTATCTGCGGGCACGAGGTCTGGCCTTTCTGTTCTTTCCTTTTCTCCTCCAGTGCTCGGAGGAATCTCCCGGGCTGGTTCTTGATGGTAGCAACCCCGCCCGGGGTGTTAAATTTCACCCGTTGGTGGGGAACGGACGCAACTATTCCCAATTCGGCCTGAGCAGTTACGCCGAGAATGGCATTCTATTGGGAAGGAAGATCGACCACCATGAAAGTTATCTTGGCCGTCTTCTGCATGGGTTTTTCCCCAATAGCTACGTCAAACACAATCGTCCCCTTTACCCTTACAGCGTGGTTGGTGAAGCCTTCGAGCATGCCCGCATATGGAGTGAGATGTGCTTCTGTCATTCTCATTCCAACCAAAGTATGGTAGTAGAGTATGTCGCGGGCAGCTCCAGTATCTATCAATACTCGGCCTATGTTTTCCCGGTTGATTCTCATCACCGAGGGTGAGTGGGCGTGTGGAATGAAAAAGGGTGGAGGCAAGTTCACTCCTTTTGAACCCAATTTCTTGCTCTTCCTCAGGAGCCGGGCGGGGATGGAGAAAACCTTCTCTAATGTCCGAATTTGGAGGGACAATTTGCTTATTTGAGGGAGGTTCCTCCCCAATGAAGTTAATGTCATAGTCCCCAAAATCGTCATCATAATTATCTCTTTCATTCCTCTCTGGTCCCCGCGTGTGTCGTGCCCGCTGCTGATCATTATTATTGGGGGCAGTATTGTTTCCCTTAACCCACTTGGTTAGCTCCCGTTATTGATTTTCTATTTGGATTACTCGCTTCAGCTGGAAACAGTCCTCAGTTCCGTGCCCGTGGTCGTTGTGATACTCACAGAATTTAAGTCTACTCCTCTCATTTGGCTTTCAAAGCATGGGGGGAGGAGCAGGAAAGTCTGAGGCTCTCATGATCACCACCCTTGGGTCGGTGAGCTCTGTAAGCTGTTTCGGCCATGGCCTTTTTGAGCTTTTCGATCCTCGGCCTCTGTTTTGCCACGATTATTGGTGTGAAGCGAGGCTGCAGGGTGGTCTCCTGGACTTGGCTTATCCTTTCTTTCGCGAAGCTCGGGAGCGGGCACACTAGGCTCTTCGGCGGAGGCAATGGCCGAGGCCCTTTCATACATTTCCTCCATCGATTTAGGTTTGCTTTGGAGGCAAAATTCATTTTGAGGAAGGAGGAGCTGAGGCCGCCCTCAAAACATAGTACGATATCTCCCTCGTCCAGGTCCACAATCTCCTCGCTCACCTTCCCGAACCGGGATATATAATCTTTTGTAGGCTCGTTTGGTGCACGCTTGACACGGACAAGATCTGTCTTTGGTCTAGCGGGCACACACTGCTCCGGCAAAGGCATTGAGGAAGAGAACTACGGGCGGCGAATGATTGGATACACCGGGGCTTGAGGGCTAGCATCCAAGATAGGGCCTTGCCGGTGAAGGTCGCGGCAAAGCCTTGCACATCACCGACTCGTCTGCGGAGAATAAAGCCATCGGCCCTCAAATCTTCCCATATGACTCTTGGCATTTTTGGATCCGTCATAGGTGTCCATGCAGGGGGTTTGCCCTTACGGATCGGTGCTGCGCAATTTTATCGGCGAAGGCGTCCATGGTGCGGCCACACTTCAGGCGGCCTTCGATGGGTTTCCCACATCTTCTGCATAAATTCCACAAACTCGGGGTTCTGATCATCAACCTTCTGCTTTTTAGTTCGTGGAGTCACGGCCTTCTCCTTGGCCGGAGCCAAGGGTCTGGCTTTGGACCTCGCACGGCGGTTTGACTGTGCCTCTTCCCCCATCTCCTCGCTATCCTCTACATGAACCACGCTCCGTCTGGCCGGCTGTCCACGTTCAAGGGCTGGTTCAACCCGGTTTGCCCCCACAGCTTGACTAGCAAGCGAGTTAGCGGGAGCTCGTTGGGAGAACCTTTGTGACCCTTGAGGGAACTGTAGCCCTCCATTGGCCTCTATCTCAAACATTTCCATCTCCGCGTCGTTGATGGCCATGGCCTCCGCGACCAGTTTGGACTTGGAGGCCAGGATTTCCTTCCTTCTCAGGATTTGCTCTGGGGAAAGTGGGGTGGTTAGAGTGGTGTTTTTTATGTGAGCTTGGGGAGTTTTTGGGCTATTGTTTAGTAGGGCCTGGGCTTTCTCAGCACGGGCTTCCTCGGTTAACCGGTGTAGAACTCGTTGAGCTGGGGATTTTTGAGGCTGAGAATGGGCCCCCATTCTGTTGAAAACAGAGTTGGTTTGCCTTTCCCTATTGATGGTGGAGGGTTCGGCTTGGTTCTCCTCCTCTAGGGTCAAATGACCAGCATTTTTCAGAATTTGAGACATGTCTCAGAAAGACGAAAATAACTGAAAAGAAGTGTCTTTTGACAGTCAGTTGTTTAGACTACAAGGTGTGTCTGAAAACAAAAGTTTTAAACGGGAAAAACTTAGTGATGTAAAAAGAAGAGCCTTTCGGCACTGAATTTGTTTAGGACATGTGAGGTGCCTTGAAAACAAAAGATTTTTAACGAGAAAACGAAAGAAAGTGGTTTCCCGGCAATGGAACCACTGATGACGCCACAGCTTTCGGGGTCAGGAGCGGTTCAAGGATATCTGGCTAGGATATATTTATTGGTTTGATGTACCTAGATCACAACACAAACAAGCACCGTTAAGGTCAAAGTTGGATGTTACTCCAACTCAGGCCCTCGGGTGTGAGAGTAAGAATACTGAGTAATAAGGCTTTGAATACCTTTGGAGTGTGTGTGTGTTTAGGTTTAGAGAGTAATAGAGCTTACTCAATTGTCTATGGAACTTACCTTGCCCAAGGGGGTAAAGGCCTTCTATTTATAGGCAATGCAATGGTGCTTGTTGAGATAAGCAATGAGATCAGCCCTAGGGGGCACTTTGGTATTTGACCAGCTACACGTGTCCGCAGCTAATTGGTCCTGTCAGGGAGGGAACATTGACTGTCCAGGGGACATGGCTGAAAGTGACATGAGCCGTGTAGCCGGCTTAGTGCATTAAATGGAATAGTAGGCGCGGATCGAGCCGCATTGAATGCGTGATGGGGGAGCCGGCAAGTGGCCTGTCAGAGCCAGTAAGCTAACTTGCTCAGTAAGGCTTGACATTAACCGGGAAGCAGCATGTGCCCGCGGTCAACGTTGTGCCCGCGGTCAAAGATATATGACGCGAGCACGGTTGATGCGGGCATGACTCATGCGGGCACGGATCCAGCGAGCAGGGTCCCAATGGTCCTCGATGGGGACGATGCGAGGAGGGACATGGTCTTGACCACAAGGGCCTATTTGTCCGCGGTCTTCCCTCCAGCGGTCTAGGAACTGCCACGTCACTGGTTCCTTGGACTAGACCGAGCGCGGGCCCGGTCCAGTAGATCCGGGCTCATCACCTTATCTCACTAAGATCTTCAGGGTTTTGAAGGAAACACTATTATGAAGAACACAGGTCATTCAAAGGACCACATAATTGTACCCAAAGAAACTCCGCTTTTTTCCCCATTTTCTTTGCGAACCCAAAAAGTTATGAGCGATGAAATAGTATAGATGATAATTGGGTTCCTTGATTTCTAGGGGATGCTAGAGAATAATACGTTTCATAGGGTATTTCGGAGCCTCAGTGCACTTCAAACTATTAGCAGAGGGATTTCCATTAGACTTTGGAAGAGAAACTCACATGTATTCCATATATGAGTTTGTCATCACTCACTTCTGATGACTTAGACAACTCGGCCATATTTGATGTCCCCTCCAGGAAATACAACCGCATATAGTTCTCTTTTCTTTGATTAAAAAAAAAAAACCAAAGTTTGTAAACATAGTTATAAATACCGCCCCGGTCAACAAACCAGTTTTCTACTGAAACGTGATGTACCGGTACCGGAACGCACTAACGCACCGTATGGGGTTTATGTTGGAAATGGGTTTTGAAAAACATGGTTTGACCAAGTTTTGATTCAATTTCGAAATGGGTTTCCTTTAATGATTAATGAAATAAGTTACAAATTAGTTGAAATCTACATTTCGATTTAGTGTAGATAATGAAAGAAAATGCTTTATTTGATTATAACTTGAAATGGGTTTACTAAGAGTATGGGAATATGAAGAGTCATATATTCCACATTTGCTAGAAAAAGAAAATGATAAGTGTATTTAAAATAACTAGTGTTACACCCGTGCGTTAAACGCACGGATAAAAAACTATTTCAAAGAAAGTTGAAATTTTAAAAAATTACCTATGTATAAAATTATATATGAAGATAAAAATAATAATTGTTAAGACAATGATTTTCCATAAATTGATGATAATGTTAATGAATATTTTTGCATGATATAGGGGTAGAAAGATACCTCCCAGTCTGCGCAAATTGGGAGAATGCGCTTCAAGTTACAACATTGTGCCACCCTACTGACATTTGTTTTTCTTTTATCACTACTGGTGATTTCTCTAAAAACCTTTATGAAAGGCCCTTGATTGACATGCAGATGATCAGACAGCTATGGTTTGACTTAGCTGTCAGATGTTTGTTGAATTGTGCAGCGGAATAAGTGAAGCTTGAAATAATGATAGGACAAAGAACACAAAGAAATAATGCAAGTGTGTGAATGTGTTTGCAGAAATATAATAACACAGAGAATTTAAAGTGGTTCAGAGTTCACTCCTCCTACATCCACCTCCACTGTCAATCTTGACAAGTGAGATCAATTTTATTATAATCTTAATCAACAAGAATTACAAATGATTGATAAGGCAAGTTCCTTGAACTTCCTCTTCCTAATTAATACAGTCAACTAGGGATACACTTAAAGTACAGTCTTAAGTGCTTTTACAACTTGAAGTACAGT
Source organism: Adenophora triphylla var. japonica (assembly GCA_022495995.1). Taxonomy (NCBI): domain Eukaryota; kingdom Viridiplantae; phylum Streptophyta; class Magnoliopsida; order Asterales; family Campanulaceae; genus Adenophora; species Adenophora triphylla. The sequence continues at coordinate 102,054 of JAFEMH010006736.1, read as the reverse complement.
CTCAAGATTTTACAAAAACAACTAATACACCCAAGAAACAGTCTTGAGTGTTTACAAATTATTTCTACACCTAAAGTACAATCTTAGGATTTGGAATTTGTGAATTAACACACTAGGGTTGCTTGTTGTTGAAACAGGGGTTTCAGGCTAAAGGTTTTTGGTTTGGAAAAGTGTTTGAAGGGTAGGGATTGGTGTGTAGGGATTTGTGTGTAGGGATGTAATGGAGAGGTTTATGGACTGTGAAAAAGAGTATTTTTCAAGAGTATTTTGTGTAGAGGATGAACTCCTCTATTTATACCCTTCAATGTAGCCATTGGAATATGACTGTTGCAGCTTCATTAATGAGCCTTGACTGGTCTTTGCCCCACTTGTCCACTTGCAGGTCTTCATGAGCTGGCTTGAGCTGAGAGCTTCCAGAAGGTCTTCAGTGGTCTTCATTGGTCTTCATTGGTCTTCAATGATGAACTTGACAGCTGTGAAGATCCAGGTTCCACCTTAGTTGAGATTGTGGTAGCAGAGAATGAGACAGAGTGATGGCTATCAGAGGGAATGAAGTTCTAGCTGTCAGATCATACTAAGGCTTAGTTATCAGAGATGTTCTCTAATAAGGACTGAGATGCACTTGATGATCTTGATAGCTAAGAGAGGGAATATGATTCATGTTATTGATTGAATGTAACCAATGTATAAGAGAGAATCATAACTATCAGACTCATAGCTGTCAGATAAACTGAAAGATGAATATAACAGATTTCCTCTTTTGATATAAACCCTGTTCTGTATATATATTCCTTTATCAAAACCAACTAACTAAGACTTTGATCAAAGTTAGGTCCTAACAATTTCCCCCTTTTTGGTAAAGAAAGATCTATTTAGAACATGTCTTCACAGTTAATGATAAGAGAAATACTAATGAAAGAAATAATTCAGGGATTCATATCATGTACAAGTAATCAGAATGAGATTGAAATACTTGGATTTGATCTCAAGATGAGAGAAGTTCACATATTACAGCCATAAAAACAAAACCAAACAAAATAGAATGTTTCAACCACAAAAAAAATGTTCCAACATAATACAATTCAGTCATCAGCCAGTTGATCATAGAATTCTTCTCTTTCTTGCCTTGCTGAAAGGAGCTCATTTCTTTCTTCCTCCAGCTCTCTTCTCATTTCTGGTTCAACTCCTCTGTAATAGAACTCATTGTTCCATTCCCAAGTCATCCTCTCATCATATTTGAAAAACTTATCTTCCTTTGCTTTCAGTTGGGCCCTTGTAAGAGGCATCTGATCATTTCTTATTCTCATTGTGCCCCACAAATGCTTCTTCTTTTTCCTTGCTTTCTTGCTTTCCTTGGGCACATGGGATGGATCTGGTTGAGGAACAGGGGACATATGAACTGGGGCTTGAGGAACAGGGGACATATGAAAGGATTGTTGAGGAGGGTTGGAAATGGTAGAAGATGGTATTATTATGGGAGAGTCTTGATCTGGGCGTGAAGGATCATCATCATCATAATCACTGTCAGAGTCTGATGAAAGATCAATAACATTATTAGCCCTGCTTTGGCTGACAGCTATGGATTCTCTGAACTCTTTGATCTCAGGAATAGAGATCAGTTTCATGAAGTGAGAGTTTTCATTGAGAGAGTTGAAGAGAATGGGATCAACAGAGATGAAGGGTGAAAGATAGGGCTCAATGCCTGGATTTAGGGTTGGGGGAAAGATATTGACAATTTTGCTTATCAAAGCATAAGGGCACACTTTTGTTCAAACAGAGAGAGAAAGAATGATTTTGCAAGCTCAATGCACAAGGTGAAAACTAGACCTTTTGGCATAAAGAGACAAGAATTGAGTGATGGAGAGAGAAGTTGGCTGAAGAGAATTTCCCAATCAATAAGTGTATTGGGAGTGATGAATTTTGGGAATGATGGGATTTGGTGAACAAAATTGGAGGTTGATGAAGTCCTTGACACTTTCCACTCTTCATAGGCAAAGAATACTAATCTTGCAAGATTTCTTGCCACCATAATCAAACCATTTCTTAACAGTTCCCAGGATTTTGGATAGGTAAAGGGGTTTGCAATTTCTGGGAAATGGGTCACATTGGCTAACCTTGTCCTTGCTGCCTTGATGGAAGAAATAGAAAAATCAATGCCACAGCTAAGCATCCAAGGTTCCTTATTGGGAAGGTAGGCTTGATTTAGAGTGGGAGGAATGGAATGGCTTGGAGGGCTGTCAGGACTGTTAGGGATGGGATCACTGTCAGACATATCTTGACCTTGTCCAGCTAGGATTGGACTCTGAGGGGAGGCTTCAACAGATTCATTCTCAGGAATTGGAGAAATTGGCTTGGAAGGAGCAGAGGCATGTGTTGAAAAAGTTGGGATTGAAACAGATGATTGACCAAGACTTTGCTTGAGGAGATTAGAACAAAATTGGGATTTTAGGAGGTTTAAGGCTGCCCTGACTTCTCCCTTGGTCAACATTTGCTCAAGAATAGTTACAAGGACTGCCTCATTTTCTGGGGTTCCATCAAACACATGTCCCTTGCATGCATTTAGGATTGTTTCTTCCTTTGAGACAAGATTGGGATCAATTTCAACTCCAACCTTTTGGAGACTTTGAATAACCTCAGTAGTCTTATCAGGATTCCCCCTATCAATTTCAACAGTTGGGGCAGGTTCATTCACAAGCTCAGTCTCAGGTATAGAAGGGATGGTTTGGATATCTACATCCATAGCTGTCACCTTTGGATTACTGGATGACTCTCCTGGTCCACTTCTTTTCTTGATAAACCTAGACCTGAGTTCATCTATGGCTATCACAGTTTCCTCTTTACTTAGAACATCATCAAGAAAAATGAGAGCAGCCTTTTCAGTATCAGGGTTCCCATCCAACTCAATAGCATCAATGGCTCTTAATATTTTGGCTAACTGTTGAGGTTGGGTAGAGGGGATATTTTCATCAGTGTTCCCCCTTAAAGGTTGCTTCTCTGATTGTTCTTTGAGGTTAAGGATAGCTTCTATGGCTGATTGATGACCTGAGCTAGGTGTAGATGACTTGTCCACTCTTGGACTGACAGTAGTGGATTTTGGAGAAAGGGAAGGGGTATTTATTTTGGTTTTCTTGGCCTTGGGTGCTTTCTTTTCAGGTTTTCTTTTCTTTGGCAAAGATTTAGAAGGAATGGATAAGGAGGATTGTACCTTGGATCTGGTGGCTGCCTGCCTGGTAGGGATAGCTGTCAGAGGTTGTTTGCCTTTGTGCAGAGTTTTGGATAAGTCAATGGCTGCCTGAAGCTCTTGAGGGTCTATGTTATCATCACCAGCATTAACTTGACCCATGGTGTCAACCCCATGACTGTCAACAGCACCCCTTTCTTCATTATCCTTATCATGGCTGTCAGAGAAGGTTCTTTCACTATCAGCTTCTTGAACATCCTTGTTTTTGCCTTTATTGCCATGAGATACCACAGTCTTTTTCAACAATCCTGTCTTCTTCACATTGGATTGTACACCCCTCTTTATTCTCCTACTTGTAGCCAATGCTATCAAGTCCTTCCAGTGTTCAATCTTCTTTCTTGTTTCTTCTTGCAGTTTTTCTTGTGTTTCAATAAAGCTACTAGTACTTACATCATCTCCAGCTCTCATCACAGCTCCTTTCTTTTGTTTCAATGCAAAAGTTCTGTCATTGAAACACTTTGTCTCTGACAGCTTCACAGTCTTCAGCCATTTCTTGTGTAGAGGAGGATTGAGCTTAGGAATTAGGACTTCAAGAATTCCACTCATGAATCTGAAGTTGTTCATCTTTCCACCTTGCTTCTTGAATTTTAGAGTAGAGGTTGAGGCTGCAAGCTGGAAGTTGTGGAGAAGAACAATGCACCAGTTTGTGTCTTTGGTCATTAGGCTCAGCATTTGCTTCCATTCATTTGATCCCATTTGATCAAATGAAGATTGCTTGCCATCAATGGCTTTATTGACCACATCCATAAGAGTTGATTTGAAAATATCAGCTTTGTCCTTAACCATGGCCTTGTCCTGTACACTCTTGAAGTCATGAACATTAACCCCAAAGAATTTCTCATATACAGTCTTCAATCTATCTGACCCTCTATCCCATATGTTTTTCACAGCATCTTCTTTGTTTGGGATCCCATAGACTTCACTGACCATTTCTTGAGTAATGGTTATCTCAACATTGTCTATGGTGGCAGTTATTGAATTGTTTTCCTTGTTCCTCTTTCCCACAAGGTAAATCTCTCTGCATAGTTCTTCATAAATTGGAGGTCTGGCTCCCATGAAATTAAGCAATTCATTGACCTCAAGAAGTTCTTTGATGAGTATCCCAACTTCAGACTCATAGAAGCTAGGTTTAATGAAGTAACTGTGAGCATCTGGGTAACTTGCTTTTGATGCTGCCATTAATGGTTAAAGGAATTAGGGTTGAAGGAATACGATGGAGGATTAGTGAAGGAAAGAGATGAATTTTAAACAGAGGGTTAATGAAACAGGAATTTTGGTGATTACGAAAGGAGAGAGACAAATAATGAGTGGAGAGTGGGTTTTAATGGCATTAGGGGTTTCAAAGTTTAGTAACTGTTCATATGAACAGTGATTTTTGCCCTTCCCCACGTTGAGGCATTAACTTCCACAGAGCACAAGAAGAACATTCTCTTTTTCAAGAATTTTGCAGGTGAAGAGATGGCTAAGGAAGTGACAATTGTGAGCAATTAACATGATCAAATCACCAAAAAGTTGCTTTAACCTAGCTGTAGAAAAAACTTTGACAGTTAAGTCTAGTTTGAATGATGATGGATGTATGAGATAGCTATGGGGAAACTTGCCTATAAAACAATGACAATTTCAGAGGAAACTTATTCAGATTGTTTTATAAACATAAATGGGTAGATTTTCCTCAAAGTTTAATCCCAAAAATATGGCTCAAACAGCAAAACAGTTGGTTTTTGGGAAGAATTATGAGGATGATTTGAGGGGGGATGAAATGGAGATAGAGAGAGAGTCCTACAATGTAGTTGAAAGTTCAGAGGGAGTGAGTGACAGAGGTAAGAACAAGAGAGTGAGAGTAGATCAGGACTATGGTGTCAAGGAGGTAGCTGTCAGAGAGAAAGTTGACAGTAGAGAGGGAGAGGGAGAGGGAATAAGGCTTTTTGGAAAGACTATCAAGGTTGATCAGGGTGAGTCCAGTAAGGAAAAAAATAAGGTAGAGAGGGTTTATACATTGGGGGAATTGGTTAAGAAAGATAGGGCTCAGACAGCTATGGAGAGGGGCTTAGCTGTCAAGAAGAAGGTTGAGCCTGAGAAGCTGTATACTCCTGTAAGCAGGGATTCACTCTCTCCAGGGGTTGGATTGTTGGAGGGGAGAGGTGATAACTTTGCTGGAGTGCATGTATCTCCTTCTTCAACAATATCATACCTATTCAACCAGGTTATTAGTTGTTTTAGCCCTGCCAGAGTTCCAGCTGTGGAGAGAGAAGAATCAAGAGCTAGCCAACCACTTGTAGTTGCTGGGAATGGATCTTATTCTGGATATTTTAGCTTTGTGACACCAATGGAGGTTTTGCTTCAACCTTATGATGCAGTTGAAGAATGGTGGCCAAGGAGAGCAAGTCATTCTCTTCAATATTCAGTCACTTCAATTGATCCCTTCCTGGAGAGGCACCCAGTATGGTTGCAAAGGTATCATCAGACCTTGCAGTCTACACAGGAGGCAAGGTGTGAAGGAATGAGTGCTGGAGGAGGATCTGGAGAAACAGTGACATTCCCTAAGAATGTCTGACAGCTAAGGTGAAGACTTGAAGAGGAGAGCTGGTTCTGGAGATTTTTTGGTTTTACGGAAGTTTTTGGTGAGTGAATGCAGATGAAAGAGAGAGGGATTTCATGGTTTGTTTTATGTTTTTGTTTATGTTTTTGTTTTTCATGACTTTTGCATAGATAGCTATCAGTGGATAGCTATCAGAAATGTTTTTGAGGGAATAGCTGTCTGGCTTCATTGTGACAGCATTGCCCAGAATTATGTAAGCCTCCTTTTTATTTATGAAGAACAACTCTTTATTTTGGCATATTTATCATTCCAAGCATAGCTCTTAACATCTCAAATCTCTTTTCATCCATTGCCTTAGTAAGAATATCAGAGACATTATCCTCAGTACAAACTTTTGCAAGGTTGATATTCCCTTTTTCAACATGGTCTCTGATGAAGTGATGTCTGACCTCAATATGCTTTGTTTTTGAGTGTTGGACAGGGTTTTCTGTCATGGAAATAGTACTTGAGTTGTCACAGAAGATGGGAATGTTGGATAATTCAATTCCAAAGTCTTGAAGTTGACTTTTAAGATAGAGAATTTGAGAACAACACAAGCCTGCAGCAATATACTCAGCCTCAGCTGTTGAGGTGGCTACTGAGGTTTGCTTTTTGCTTGACCATGAAATAATTCTTGATCCAATAAACTGGCATCCACCACTTGTGGATTTTCTATCTATATTGCATCCAACATAGTAAGAGTTAGTGAATCCAATTAGAGAGAATGGGGATTCAGTGGGATACCACAAGCCAAAATCAGGGGTTCCTTTGAGATATCTCAAAATTCTCTTGACAGCAGAGAGATGAGATTCCTTGGGATTTGCTTGAAATCTAGCACAGAGACAGACACTAAACATAATGTCAGGTCTTGAAGCTGTTACATAAAGGAGAGATCCAATGTAACTTCTGTAAAGTGTTGGATTTACACTTTGACCATCTGGATCAGCATGGAGTTTGGTTGTGGTTGACAAGGGGGTTTTGGCAGGGGAAGCAGTTTGCATGTCAAACTTCTTGATCATATCCCTTGTGTATTTAGCTTGGTTAATGAAGATTCCTTCCTTCATTTGCTTGACTTGAAGACCCAAGAAGAAAGTAAGCTCACCAATCATACTCATTTCAAACTGGTTTTTCATAATATCTCCAAAATTCAGTGCACAAGTCCTCATTTGATGAACCAAAAATGATGTCATCAACATAGACTTGGATGAGCAACTGATCATCTCCATATTTCTTGATAAACAAAGTGTTATCAATATGGACCTTAGTAAATCCTTTGCCAAGGAGATATCTAGATAGAGTATCATACCAAGCTCTTGGTGCTTGTTTAAGCCCATACAATGCTTTGTCCAATTTGTACACATGATCAGGAAACTTTGGGTGCTCAAAACCAGGGGGTTGAGATACAAAAACCTTTTCATTTAAGACTCCATTCAGAAATGCACTCTTGACATCCATTTGGAATACTTCCATCTTCTTGAATGAAGCATAGGCAAGGAATAGCCTAATAGCTTCAAGTCTTGCAACAGTTGCAAAAGTCTCATCATAGTCAATACCTTCTTCTTGTCTGTATCCTTGAGCAACCAGTCTAGCTTTGTTTCTTACTACAACACCTTCTTCATTCATCTTATTTCTAAAAACCCATCTTGTTCCAATGACAGTTTGGTTTCTTGGTTTAGGAACAAGTTGCCACACTTTGTTCCTTTCAAACTGCTCTAATTCTTCTTCCATGGCTTCTATCCAGTCAGCATCTTGGAGTGCTTCATTTATTTTCTTTGGTTCCACTTGGGATATGAATGCACTCATGAGAAAAGGAATGTTGTCTGGAACTGGGGTTTTATCAATTTGAAGGCTGATGTAAAGGTCTTTATTGGGTGGAATGATGTGATTAATGGTGGATTCATCATTGGTTTTGGGAGGAGAAAGAGGATTATTGGATGGAGATGGAAGATGGCTAGTGGATGGATTACATGAAGAATTTGGATGGCTGTCAGCTAAGGGTTGTCTGTCAGCTAAGGAAGAAATTTGGGAGATGTCAGTCAAGGGATGACCATTTATTTGAGTATTCTCTTACTCATCAATTGGATTGGTAGTGGGAGTGATTGTGATACAATATGGTATGATATGGGCCATCCGAAGGCAATCTTCAGCAACATCAATCTTGGGTTGTTTCCTTTTCTTATTTCATTGTTTTCCTTATTTCATTGCTAGTATTTTTGGACTATTATTTTACTGATATTCTGAGTTATTTTAATTAGGTTTATTCTGGGTTCGGCCAAAAACTACAGTTTCGAGATTCCTTCTTTTGTAGGGTTTAGGGATTGTTTCAATGTGCATATATAAACCAAGTGGCACCCAATATTATAGTGTGCTAGAGGAAAATTAGTAAGAGAAAATCTGTGAGATCCACAAATAGATCGTCTAAGTCATTGTTATGTCTTTGGGAAGCCCTTGGGGGTATTCCATGGTTAACATAGCTTATGTCTATATGGGCTATATGGTTGGTGTGTGTTTACGTATATAGAGTGGATGACTCCAAAGGGAGGTCATCGGCTTTGATTGTAACACAACAAATTTGATATTATTGAATATCCTGGCTTGTTAGTACCCCCGGATGTAGTCTCATTTGTGGGATGATCTGGGTGAACAAATCTCGTGTTCTTTTCTTTTATTGATTCCATATGAATATTCACTACCAGAAAAACAGGTTTTAGCAACGGAAATTTCCGTCGCTAAATCCAAATTTCTGTCGCTAAAATTAAACAGCGACGGAAAAATTCCGTCGCTGGTCCGCCGCTACCAGCCCGTCGCAGTGCTCCGACGGCTCAATTTCCGTCGGTAGAATTTTGGTTTTACCGACGGAATTAATATTCCGCCACTGATTTTTTATATTAGCGACGGAAATTTTCGTCGCTGAATTAATTTAATTTAATTAAATTTTTATTTCAGCGACGGAAATTTCCGCCGCTGAAATAAAAATTAAATTAAAATAAATTTAATCAGCGACGGAATATTCCGTCGCTGAAATAAAAATTAAATTAAAATATATTAAATCAGCGACGGAAATTTCCGCCGCTGAAATAAAAATTAAATTAAAATAAACTAAATCAGCGGCGGAATATTCCGTCGCTGATTTAATTTATTTTAATTTAATTTTTATTTCAGCGACGAAATATTCCGCCGCTGATTTAATTTATTTTAATTTAATTTTTATTTCAGCGACGGAATATTCCGTCGCTAATAATTCAATAAATAAAAAAAAACAAAAATGTTAAAATTAAATCCTTTTTTTTTCAATATTGAATAATTTTTTTTATAATGATAAAAATGAAAAACATCAATTATAATATTTTAAAAAAAACTAATAAATTAAAAAAAAAATACATCTATAGAAAAATATCAAAATACATCAATTACAAATATCAAGATACGTAAATTAATAATGTCAAAATACATCAATTACAATCTTTTAAAAATTAATTACAAAATTTTCAAAGAAAAAAATAAATATCAAATATTTGCAAATGACCACTACCACCATCCAAATTTGAAAAAAAAATCAAAAAATGTCAAAACCAATTTCAACTACAATTCTCAATTCTCAAACTTCAAAACTCATCTTCTTCTGTCAAAACCCATTTTCAATTCGAAATCGAGGGGACAACAGGTTTGGGGTAAGAGGCGGAGATGGAGATGGAGAAAGAGGAGGAGATGGAGGCGGGGTGGAGGAAGAGGCGGAGATGGAGGTGGAGGTGGAGGCGGAGGAGATGGAGGTGGAGGCGAAAAAGATGGTGAAGAAGAGGGGCGAGGAAGAGGCGCCGGAGATGGAGATGGAGGCGGGGTGGAGGAAGAGGCGGAGATGGAGATGGAGATGGAGATGGAGATGGAGGCGAGGATGGAGGGGGAGGCGGAGATGGAGGTGGAGGCGGAGGCGGAGTCAGAGATGGAGAGAAGGCGGGGATGTCGTGGGGAAGGAAGTTGGAAGGGTCGCCGGATCTGAAGGGTCGCCGGATCTGGTGGGGTGGCCGGATTAGTAGAGAGAGAAACAGAGTGTGAGAGAGAGAAAGTGTGAGTGTGTGTGACTGTGTGTTTGTGTGTGTGTGTTTGAGTAAATAAATTGAAAGATAAAAAGAATTTAATAATGTGAAATGGTTTGTGAAATGGTTTTGTTTTGATGAATTTAGACCATTGGATATTTAAGATTAATGGTTCAGATTGATTAGGGGATCAATCCATGTGAAAATTTGTAAGCCAATAAAAACAAAGGGTATCATACTTTTGCAAAATGAATTTAGACCATTGGATGTTTATGATTAATGGTTCAGATTGATTAGGGGATCAATCCATGTGAAAATTTGTAAGCCAATTAAAAAAAAGGGTGTCATGCTTTTGGATTTGGACTATTGGATTTTATTGTTTGTGATATATTTAATGGCTAAGATCTTTATTGTTTAATGACCATAATAATAATAATATCAAAAATAATTTAAAATATAAAATAATATTATATAATAATAATAATTAAATAATAAATAATAATATATCATAATAATGATATACTCCCTCCGTCCCAGTCGAAGTGTCTCAAGTTTCCTTTTTGGGCGTCCCATTTAAAATGTCTCATTCCTAAAAAGGAAAGTTTTTATTATTTTTATACTCTTCCTACACCACTCATTCGTCTCCTACTTTACTTTTACACTCACAACATTCTCTCTCCTAACTATTCCTCCCACTCATTCTCTCTCCTATTTAATTTTTCATACTCACAACATTTAACCTTTTTCTCTTTCTTACATCACTTTCCTTAATTCTCGTGCAAACGTCCTTTTGGGACACTTCGGGACACATAAAACCCTAAAAGCCCTAAATAATGGCACATATTTGTAACTCAATTTCCATTTGGAATTTGAGGAAAGTCATAAAGATTAAAAACACTTTAAATGTCATTTAGAATGTATAAAAAAAATTTAAAAAAAATAAACGAGGTAGCCGTATACCATTTTCACAAGATCGGGACACAAAACCCTAAGAACCCTAAATAATGGCACATATTTGTAACTCAATTTCCATTTGGATTTTGAGGAAGGTCATAAAGATGAAAAACACTTTAAATGTCATTTATAATGTAGAAAAAAATTAAAAAAAAAATAAACGAGGTATCCGTATACCATTTTCACAAGATCGGGACACATAAAACCCTAAGAACCCTAAATAATGGCACATATTTGTAACTCAATTTCCATTTGGATTTTAAGGAAGGTCATAAAGATGAATAACACTTTAAATGTCATTTAGAATGTAGAAAAAAATTAAAAAAAAATAAACAAGGTAGCCGTATACCATTTTCACAAGATCGGGACACATTCCTTAAAACCCTAAATAATGGCACATATTTGTAACTCAATTTTCATTTGGATTTTGAGAAAAGTCATAAAGAATAAAAACACTTTAAATGTCATTTATAATGTAGAAAAAAATTAAAAAAAAATAAACGAGGTAGCCGTATACCATTTTCACATGATCGGGACACAAAACCCTAAGAACCCTAAATAATGGCACATATTTGTAACTCAGTTTCCATTTGGATTTTGAGGAAGGTCATAAAGATGAAAAACACTTTAAATGTCATTTAGAATGTAGAAAAACATTATAAAAAATAAACGAGGTAGCCGTATACCATTTTCACAAGATCGGGACACATAAAACCCTTAGAGGCCGTTTCGTAGGACGATTAAAGCACCGGATAGGATAAATAATACGAAAAATAGTGTTTGGTAAGTTTTTAAGCTTTTGGATAAATTAGAAGGGTGGGAAGGATAAGGGACTTATCCCCTGCTTATTTATCCCTACTAAGGGGGTGGTATTATTAACACGGCTAAAAAAAAGAAGCGTTCAATTTTATCACATCTCAAATATACCCCTTATAAATATCAAAAGCCTCGTCAAAAATTGTCAATCGTCAAGATCGTCGTCCTCGATTTTTTTCTGGCGGCAATTATCTTGCGGTAAACGACGAACAGGTAAGAAATTATTGTGAATTTTTTTTTTGCCAAAGTCTTTTTTGTAATCGATCTGTGAAGAAACATTGAATTGAAATCAGAATCATCAATTTTACTTCCCGGAATTGATCTCGTTCTTTCAATTTGAAAACCAATGTTTGGAATTCAGAAAACCACGGTTATGATAAACTGAAATCAATCTTCTTCTTTTTTTTTCTCGTTGAGTCAAATGATCAAACAGTTGGTGTGCTCTGATAGTGATCGAGTTTCCAATGGCTCCTTCTTGTTTTAAGCCTCTCTTGATCTTCGGGCACTGTTGAAAGCCACCCTTGAATTGATTGGCTTGAAGATAAAGGATTAGGATTGTGTTAGGAGGAAAAGTCCAACATGATTTTCAGTACCAGTTAGGTTATCAGAGATATGAACAAACCAGAACCAAGTTTATGTCTTAACATATACAATGGTGTTTGATTCCCCTCGTATAATGTCTAACTAAACTACTCTTTCGATTAAGTGGAGGTATCCAGAACCAAGTTTATGTCTTGATGTAATTCTTCCATCACAGCTAATATTCTTTTATGTGTGTGCGTGTTTTGTTTTTATAAGAAGTTCATTATTCTTGTTTTATTCAATTGGTCTTAATTGTTTTTCACTTATGATATGAGAGTGCAGTACCTTCATATAGATAATACATGGTGCAGTGAAGTGGATTGCCCAGATTCATAACCTACGCAATTCAGCCTCTTCTTATATAGATAAATACCAAGTGATTCCAGACTCGACTAAGTTAAGAGTATAGTTCTTTAGTTCTTTAGTTCTTTAGTCCCTGTGCACTCTTCACAAAGGGCCACATACAATCAATCTGTCACTTTTAAGAGGTTTAGATGATCTCTTTGTTTTATAAAGCTTCTGGAGGTAAATTTCAATAGCAAAGTAACGCTCGGAATTTTTATTTTATTTTATTTTCCTAACTAATTATTCATCAGTATAAGGCATTCAGGCTACTGAATCTATATTCTATTTTATTTTAATAAATATAATAGACCTTCCAAGAATTTATGCCCACTTTGATGGGAGTTATGCAATTGATACTCAGAGCTTTGCAATGGCATGTGCAGGCAAGTTTGATCTGGATGGGAGTTTTAGATCCTTCCAGCCTTCTTCCACTGAAAATTATTTCAATAGCAAAGTAACTTATGTATAGAAATAGACTCACAAAATCATGAGGAAGAGATAGCTACCTTTCTTGCGTTGCATGCTGTTTTGATTAATGTGCATGCTTACTACAATATGATGACCGCTGCTGTAACCTACTCGATTCAAAATGGGTATGTGGGAATTGATGAAAATCGTCTATATACTATGTATGAGAAGATTCCAAAGCAAGTCGAGGAACTAGAAAGGTTGCTTAGACAATCTGACACTTCATGCATCAATAATTTGCGGATGGATAGACACACGTTCATTACCCTTTGCGATATGCTTAGAGAGAAAGGGGTTTCTGATTCTAGGTATGTATCTGTAGAGGAGAAAGTAGCTACTTTGCTATCTATTCTTGCACACCACAAGAAAAATCGAATCATAGCATACGACATGAGGAGATCAGGACAAACTGTTATCAACTACTTTAATGAAGTCCTCAATGCTATTGTGATGCTTGGCCCTCAATTGTTTGTTCGACCTGAGCCTGAACCTCCGAACTCTAGTGATTCACGGTGGAACCCTTTTGAGGTAAAATTAAAATCTATTTCAATTTATTCAGGCATGTCACGCTGATAATGATATAAAAATAATATTTTAGTATATTTGTAGGGTTGCTTGGGTGCATTAGATGGTACATATATTAGAGTGAATTGCAGTGAAGAGGCTAAGCCAAGATATAGGTCTCGGAAGGGAGAAATAGCCATGAATGTTTTGGGTGTATGTGACAAGAACATGAATTTTATATTCATATTGACTGGATGGGAAGGTTCTCCTGCAGATGGGAGGATACTTCGTGATGCCATCACTAGGCCTAATGGTTTGAGAATCCCTCACGGTAAATAATCTCATATCATAGGTTTATTTTGCCATATAGAAATATATTTTTAATAGATAGAATATAATTGAATAACATACATTTCAGGCCAATATTACCTAGTTGATGCTGGATATACTAATGGACCCGGTTTTCTAGCGCCTTACCGTTCCCGGCGATATCACCTAGCTACGTTTCGAAATGGAGAACCTCCACAAAATCATGAGGAATACTTTAACATGAAGCATGCACAAGCACGTAATGTTATTAAGAGATGTTTTGGTGTACTTAAGATGCGGTGGGGTATACTCAGAAGTCCTTCCTACTACCCCATAAAGACTCATGGCAGAATAGTCATGGCATGTTGTATTTTACACAACCTCATTCGTCGAGAGATGGACGTTGATCCAATCGAGATTTTGCTTGATCAAAATGATAATGACACTAATGAGGTCAATGTTGGTGGTAATAATGATAATGAAGTTGAGTTCCTTGATTCAGTTGAGACGTCTGATGCATGGACAACATGGAGAGATCAATTAGCTCATGAGATCTATGATGCTTGGATAGGGGCAAATTAAGTTACATGTTCACTTTATTGTCTATGCTGTTAGCATTTAGTCACTTTTTTTCTCATGTTTCAAGTTGTGTTAGTAATAGATAATTTATTTAAGTTGCATGACATATTGTTAATTTCATTTAACATTTTATTCTTTATCTTAATATAGTATTAGTTTTTTGTCTTGTTATTTTGATATATCATTGTAAATATTGTCATTGATTATGTCATATATTTGTTACAAGAAACTTTTTTGTATCTTTTAATAGCCATGACAATCCCCTCTCAAAGAGTTACCAGAAGGACTTGGACAGCTATTGAGGAGCAAGTATTGGTGAACTGTCTTTTGGAAATGAATAATCCGATGTGGAAACAAGATGGAAAATTTAAGGGCGGTTATCTTAAGCAGCTTGAAGCGGAAATGCAAAAGAAAATTCCAGGTGTGGATTTGAAAGCAAACCACATATTGAGTCAAATGTGAGAGACTGGAAAAAGTTACATGGTATTATAGCATCATTAGTTGGTCTCTCTGGATTTGGTTGGAGCAGCACTCACAACATGGTGACGAATGACGAAGAAGAAGTCTGGAATCATTTTCTCAAGGTACTACTTTATAATTTTTTTACGACATTAAGATTAAGATAGATAATGACGCCTTATATATAAATATGCAGAAAGAACCGACCATGCAAAAACTCAGAACGAAGTCTTTTCCCTTCTACCCAGATTGGTGTAAAATATGGGGGAATGACAGGGCAACTGGAGAGTTTTCTGAGACTCCTACCGATGCTGCTGAGGACTTGAATCAAACTAGAGTTGGTTCTCGTACTCAGATTCATGATTTGGATGCTCCTGAGGTTGGACTTGAGGATATAGATACTTTTGTGCCTGTTGCTCAGAATAAAATGCATAGAAAGAAGGGTATTGAGCCCAGAAAGCGTAAGAGGGTCAACGAAGAGATAGGGAAGGAAATGTACAAGAATTTGGAAAGTGGGGCAAAAGAAATGAATCGAGTTGCAGATTCATTAGAGGTAGTGGTTGGGCGTTTGGGGCATGAAAAAGATCAAAGTGATAAGAGGGAGCAACTTGATGAATTGATTGAACCACTTGGATTTTCTCTTCAGGAGCACGTTTATATAATGTCACAATTAGCCCAGAAGCCCTTCCTACTTGATGCTTTTCGTGGTCTTAAAAGTGAAGACAGACGTTTTGAGATGGCGAAGATGATCCTTTATAGCAATGATAAAATGTGAGTTTCTACTTAACGTAATTCTTAAGTCTATGATTACTATTCACTACCTATATTGAACCATGTTAGCATCGTTTTGGATTACATAGCGACTTGTCAGCGATATTTTTTTTTTCTAAAATAAGCTACATACTGTGGTTTATGTTGCTAGATTTTTGAATAAAGTTTTTTTGAACCCTATTTATTGTTGGTGGTTTATGATGATTTTATTTTTAAGTATGTTGGTAGGTTAATGGCAGACATTTCAAATTTATTTGTTTGTGTCTGTTTAGTTGTGTCTTCATTTTCCATCTCAAGTTGGGAACAGTGTCGGCATTATTAATTTTAGTCTTATATTTGTGTTCTATCTGATTCGTTTGTGGTTATAATTTTGGGTTTTACAGATAATTGAAATGTGTATATTGTTCTTTTCTTTGGAATGAAGATATCTTGGTTAATGGTTATAGATTAGCATTGATTTTTTGTTTGATCTCCAAGTGAATGGAAAACGGAGAATAGTTCATCCTTGGACAATGACTGGAGGTAGTCACTCTGAGAATCAACAGTACCATTTGGCTTCATTACAGCATAGGCATCGAAAAATGCTTTAACAAGCATGACCTGTTTGCAGGATAGAAGAATTGGTTGTACAGATTGATCAGTCACAAAGAAACACATAGACGAGAGACAAATGTGTATAAGAAGGGTATTTTCGGAAATAGTTTATGTTATTCCAATATATCATTTAACTAACAAATAATATATTAGGATAAGAACGGGATTAAAACAATCTAATCCTTGTGCTACCAAACATCATAAATATGATTATTAACCCGGAGGGATAATAATCAGTAGATTATTAATACGTGGATAAATAATCGGCCTTATCCCTAACTTACTACCAAACGAGCCCTAAGAACCCTAAATAATGACACATATTTGTAACTCAATTTCCATTTGGATTTTGAGGAAGGTCATAAAGATGAAAAACACTTTAAATGTCATTTAGAATGTAGAAAAAATTAAAAAAAAAATAAACAAGGTAGCCGTATACCATTTTCACAAGATCGGGACACATTCCTTAAAACCCTAAATAATGGCACATATTTGTAACTCAATTTCCATTTGGATTTTGAGGAAAGTCATAAAGATTAAAAACACTTTAAATGTCATTTATAATGTAGAAAAAAAAATGAGGTAGCTGTATACCATTTTCACAAGATCGGGACACATTCCTTAAAACCCAAAATAAACGAGGTAGCCTATATTTATTTTTTAATTTTTTTTAAATTTTTTATTGACTAGAAAATAATATTTTAGCCTTTTTTAATTAGTGGTTTTTTTTTAGAAAAAGTTATAGAAAAAAAGATAGAAAAAAAAACTAAATAAATGAAAGTATATAGAAGAAAAGTCAATAGAGGGACAGACTATCCTATATTTATTTTTTGATTTTTTTAAATTTTTTACTGACTAGAAAATAATATTTTAGCCTTTGTTAATTAGTGGTTTTTTTTAGAAAAAGTTATATAAAAAAAGATAGAAAAAAAACTAAACAAATGAAGGTATATAGAAGAAAAGTCAAAAGAGGGACGGACTATCCTATATTTATTTTTTAATTTTTTTAAAATTTTTTATTGACTAGAAAATAATATTTTAGCCTTTGTTAATTAGTGGTTTTTTTTAGAAAAAGTTATAGAAAAAAAGATAGAAAAAAAAACTAAATAAATGAAAGTATATAGAAGAAAAGAGGGATGGACTACCCTATATTTATTTTTTAATTTTTTTTAAATTTTTTATTGACTAGAAAATAATATTTTAGCCTTTGTTAATTAGTGATTTTTTTTAGAAAAAGTTATATAAAAAAAGATAGAAAAAAAACTAAACAAATGAAAGTATATAGAAGAAAAGTCAAAAGAGGGACGGACTGCCCTATATTTCTCTTTTTTTTTTTTAAATTTTTTATTGACTAGAAAATAATATTTTAGCCTTTGTTAATTAGTGGTTTTTTTAGAAAAAGTTATAGAAAAAAAGATAGAAAAAAAACTAAACAAATAAAAGTATATAGAAGAAAAATTAAAATTATCAGCGACGGAATTATTCCGTCGCTGATAATCTAATTTTTTTTAAAAATAAATAAATTATCAGCGACGGAATAATTCCGTCGCTGATAACATAAAAAAAATTAAAAAATAAATAAATTATCAGCGACGGAATAATTCCGTCGCTGATAACTTTAAAAAAAATTAAAAAATAAATAAATTATTAGCGACGGAATAATTCCGTCGCTGATATTTTATTTAGCGACGGAATTAAATTCCGTCGCTGAATTCCGTCGCTAAAACGAATATTCGTCGAATATTCATTTTAGCGACGGAATTCAGCGGCGGAATTTAATTCCGTCGGTAAATTTGGCGCCAAATTTATTCCGTCGCTAAAGCATAATTTCCGTCGCTAAATAGCGACGAAATGCTTCCATCGCTGTTGATTCCGTCGCTAAAACATCAGTTTCTGGTAGTGATTGTTGCAAGTTGTTCTGTTCTTTGTACAATTGGTATGGGACACTTACTGCTCAAAACCACCTATTCCCTAGCAGAAAATACCACAATTCATCAACATTGTCTTGAATTCAAACAAAGACTATATTAGAAGCCTAATAGACAATAAATTGTAGTCTTAATAATTATGTTTTTTAGTAGTGCGTGAACTGAGACGCGGATAGTCACATATTTAAGCACGAATTTGAGGCCAAAATGATATACTTTCAACTACATTGATCTTATATTAAGAAAAAAAAAGTTATAATGATAAAAGTCACACCCTTGAAAATGCAATGGATGGAACGGAGTTTATCCTAATTAATTTATCTTTATAGATACTTCTTCCCTCGCTCTTGTTCCAAAAAAAAGTGATTTTTGTCTTGGTAAGTCAATTTGATTAATCTTTAATCATTAACTTATCCAAATAAAAGTATTGACATGGAATTCTAAATACTATAATTGATACTATTAAAATATGAGTACTAATCAAATAATGAAATAGTATTTAAATTATGAAATATATAGTCTTAGGGCATTTTTTATACAAGCAAATTTTTACAAACATGTAATATTTAGAAAACTCAATTGCATCAATGAATTATGTATGGGACAAAGGGGAGATCGATTAAAAAAAATCATAAAATTGACTTAAAAATTTTAAGCAAGACTTTTTTTTTTTTGGATGAAAGGAATAATTAAGACTAAGAAACTTGACTTCATCATCCCCTCAAAGGAAGAGCACTCAATTATTATTAATACAATTATTTGTATTTACATCCATATGTAAACACGACTTGATCAATTAAACAAATGCTCAAGTACAACTGCAAAAATCTTGCAGAAAAAAACATGCACACAAGACAAACACTAGCAACTTACATGAACGAAGCTTCTGAGAAGCCACAATATTGACCAAGAAACAAGTAATGCTAGAGAAACATACAAAATTTGTTCCAAACGACCCGAACTTCCGTGCAGATTTAGAAGGAAGAGAAATCAAATATGCCCGAGTTGCCCGAGTCACTAGATGTGACTCCAGATAGTCCTTTATTGGGAATCAATAGCCCATGCAGTTCATCCAAAGCTCCAACAGAGAGAACTCTTCTTATAGTTGCAAGTGCGTCTGTCATTGAAGACGAAACTTGCACATTTGTTTGTGTATTGAGAGAAATAGCATCTGAAATATACCCTTCTGATGTCCCAGGTTGCATATTTACTACGGGGTCATATGCGTCCAATAATGGTTCAATATTTCCTTTTGAAGCCAATTCGTAGTCTTTAAAATAATCCATCTTCTCCATTATATCTTTTTCTTTGAAGCTCTCAAGATTATTATGGTCAGGTGAGCAATTCTTGCCGCTTTTGCTATATGGTTTTGTAGTTGTGCCATTCTTGAGGCAAATACGACATAAAACCCAATCATCCAACTGCAACATATATATATATAGGTCAAAAAATATAAGGCAATTTTACCAAGTAGGAATATTTTTAATTTTAAAGCTTTAATTTAACTAAACATTGGCAAAGTCAATAATCCAATATTATTTTACAAAAAATGCTAAGAGTTTATTGTAGTATGAATTAACAGGTAAAATTATTAGTTGCTATTACTCTTGTTCATGAATATTTCAGGAACATATTGATCATTGTGCCTAATATAGATAGGGATCACATTAACTTTAATAACTTATTCTGCCCAAAGTTGCATGATTCTGGCAAACAATAGCTTGTGTTAGATACTCCATCTGTCCCAAAAGAAGAGCGTCTCACAGTCTACTTATGTTAATCCCAAAAGAAGTGTTGCATGCATTTCGAAAAGGGAAAATAATTTTAGTACAATTTCATTAAGGTACTGGATTAATATAACATGGTATTGGAACCTACATTTGACAAGTCTGAAGTGTTGGATAAATAATTAAATTTTGCATCATTCTCTATTTCCCTTAAGCTTTTAGATAAGTTAGTGTTTTTAGATGCCTACTTTCCTCATTAATAAAGTTTATATGTTCTACTAGCATTTGCATCTCATCAGTGTTATAGGAATGTCATTCAGGCACTTACCCTCATGGATCCTCGAAGCTTAAGCGAATGGCTGCTATGATTCAGAAGTCTATACTCGTACATCACCCAATTCGTTTTAGCGCCTTTTGGAGGTCGACCTCTATAGAAAACAAGTGCTTTCTTCACCCCGATGCATTGAGACCCCCTTGCTGTTAAAATAGGTTTATCTGTACCAGTCGCCTTCCAGTAGCCTGATGCAGCAGCTCTGTTTGGACGAGCACCATTTGGATATTTTCTATCTCTTGGACTGAAGAAAAACCATTCCTCATCACCA
This sequence comes from Adenophora triphylla var. japonica, assembly GCA_022495995.1. Lineage (NCBI taxonomy): Eukaryota > Viridiplantae > Streptophyta > Magnoliopsida > Asterales > Campanulaceae > Adenophora > Adenophora triphylla. The sequence goes on along the minus strand of JAFEMH010006736.1, from coordinate 81,563 downwards.
AACAAAGCCTTATCTGCACAATAAGGAAAACAAAAACTCAAATACTAATAATAAGCATGACATCTAGCAGTATATAACTCTAAATTGTACTCAAAGTATGGCAACAAGAAATCAATAAACAAGAAACGGAGGCACATATACCAGGAAGTTCCCACGGATTGAACTTGTAGAGATCGATTTCAGCTACTAAAGAATCGAAGGGATTGGAAGGAGAAGAAGACATTTTCTTTTTAAGATAATGGACAATTAACTCTTCATCGGTGGGATGAAATCTGAATCCCGGGGGAAGAATGATGCTGCTAATACAACTGCTATCCATTTGACACTATAGGATAGGATATGATAAATGTTTTCGAGCTCTTCCGCCAACTTAGGAGCATATTATATATAGGAAAGTTTGTTCTTTTGGGGTATTGGAAAGATCACCTCTATGCTTAACTCTAGTGGCAAGTTGAATTTAGCTGTATATGTCTGTTGTTATGGTGTTATGTATTGTGTTTAATTTCTATTAATATTACTATAATAATATTATAATAATATTAATTATCATGTAATGATGATTGAAGATATTGTTAACATTTTCATTGTTTGTAAATGTAATCAACAAAATGTGAAAGAGTACGAGTAGTACTCTAGGATTATGTCAAAATATATTTTTTCAAACTTAAAAAGATTTTTGTCTTTTTTGGAGATTGAATTTTCAATTAAAAAAATTTTCCTAATCAAAGTAGGATTGTATCATTCTTGATTATTTAATCTAGTGCTATATATATATATATATATATATATATATATATATATATATATATATATATATATATATATATATATATATATATATATATGGGTTTTGTTATGATACCCACCATAGGAGTATTCTAACAAGTGACCCATTATTTTTAGGACAAATATATTCCTCATTTCTCAAAGCAACCATATATATGATGGGGGCAAAATTGTAATCATCAAAGAGAGAGAGATATACTAACTCTCTATCTCTCTCACTCTCTCTCTTATTTAATACTAACTCCCTCTCACTCTCTCTCTCTCTCTCTCTCTCTCTCTCTCTCTCTCTCTCTCTCTCTCTCTCTCTCTCTCTCTCTCTCTCTCTCTCTCTCTCTCTCTCTCTCTCTCTTATTTAATACTAACACTCTCTCTCTCTTTGATGATTACAATTTTACCCCCTATCATATATATGGTTGCTTTGAGGAATGAGGAATATTTTTATCCTAAAAATAATGGGCCACTTGTTAGGATACTCCTATGGTGGGTATCCTAACAAAACCGTATATATATATATATATATATATATATATATATATATATATATATATATATATATATATATATATATATATATATATATATATATATATATATATATATATATATATATATATATATATATATATATATTTGTATATATATATATTTGTATATATTTTATTTCCTTATTTTTAGATTATAGAGTATTATGTTTCCTTAATAGATAACAATTACTTTCTCTAGTAGTTATCTCTTTCTTTTGCAGCACTCTTGATAGACTATATAAATGCGGCTATTCTCAGATCAAAAGTACAGTTCTTCACAGAGCAAAATAAAGAGAGAAATCTCAGAAATTCGTGAGAAGTCTTCAAGAGAGCTGCACTTAGATGTGTGCGGAGTTGTGTCTCACACATTTCGACTCACAATTGTTTTCATGCAAAGTATTTGGTTTCTATGTTTTATTTCCGCTTCTGTTTTGCTGCTTGTTCGGCATAGGGATAAACACTACAAGGAAAACCGGATTTAGAGACGGAAAATTAGAGACGGACGGAGTCTGTAGCTCATTTGGCGATAGATTAGAGACAGAACAAAAAATCAGAGACGGAATCCGAATCCGTCTCTGATTTAGAGACGGAATCTGATTCCGTCTCTAATTTAGAGACGGATTCAGATTCCGTCTCTAAATTTTAGAGACGGGTTTTGAATCCGTCTCTAATTTAGAGACAGATTCAGAATCCGTCTCTAAACTTTAGAGACAGATTTTAACCCGTCTCTAATTTAGAGACAGATTTTTGAATCCGTCTCTAATTTAGTGACAGATTCAACATCTGTCTCTAAAATTTAGAGACATATTTAGTATCCGTCTCTAAATTTGACTTTTCTTCTATATACTTTCATTTGTTTAGTTTTTTTCTATCTTTTTTTATATAACTTTTTCTAAAAAAAACCACTAATTAACAAAGGCTAAAATATTTTTTTCTAGTCAATAAATTTTTAAAAAAAACATAAAAAATAAATATAGGGTAGTCCATCCCTCTTTTGACTTTTCTTCTATATACTTTCATTTGTTTAGTTTTTTTCTATCTCTTTTTATATAATTTTTTTTAAAAAAAACCACTAATTAACAAAAGCTAAAATATTATTTTCTAGTCAATAAAATTTTTTTTAAAAAATAAAAAATAAATATAGGGTATTCCGTCCCTCTTTTGACTTTTCTTCTATATACTTTCATTTGTTTAGTTTTTTTTCTATCTTTTTTTATATAACTTTTTCTAAAAAAAACCGCTGATTAACAAAGGCTAAAATATTGTTTTGTAGTCAAAAAAAAATTTTTTTAAAATAAAAAATAAATATAGGGTAGTCCGTCCCTCTTTTGACTTTTCTTCTATATACATTCATTTGTTTAGTTTGTTTCTATCTTTTTTTATATAATTTTTTTTTTAAAAAAACCAATAATTAACAAAGGCTAAAATATTATTTTCTAGTCAAAACCCTAAACCCTATGCCCTATACCCTAAACCCTATACCCTAACCCTTATACATTAATTATATAATAATAATTACAAATATATTCAATTATATAATTGAATAATTAACAATAACATCATTATTAGTCTTATTATTAAGTATTATTACTAATTACTATTATCTTTAAAGATTAAATTATTGTTATTATTAATAAGTATTTTTTATAATTTATTAATATCAATTATTACTTAGGTATATTAATCTATCTTAGAAGTTTAAATTATTAAATTATTATTAATAAATTTAAAATAATTTAAAAAATGAATATTATTATTAATTAATAACATTATTATTTTTGATGTTATGTATTATTACTAGTTATTATTAATAATATTATTAATTATATAATAATAATTATTAATATATTCAATTATATAATTGAATAATTAATAATAACATCATTATTAGTCTTATTATTAAGTATTATTACTAATTATATGATAATGTTATTATTCTTGATATTAGGCATATTACTATAACTAAAATTTTGGGTAAATCAAATAAAAGCATGTAAATATAGATAACTTTTTGTAAATTTCAGCAATAAAAAAAAATCTAAAATATTTTTTCCTATTCAATAAAAAATAATAAAAATTTCCAATTATTTTTAATACTATTATTAATATTATTACTGATTATATAATTAATATTAATATTAATTAATTAATTAATTATATAATTAATAATTTATTAATAAATATTATTAATAATAAATATTATTATTCTTAATATTAGACATAAATATTTTAGTTTGTGTATAATATAGTGTGAAATAAATATAAGTACGTGATGTGGCATTATTTGATTGGATTTTAAAATTTCACGCGAGTTATGGTCCAAAGCTAGATCTAACCATTCAATACATTAAATCAAACGGCCCAAAATAATCCAAACAAAAACAATCACTCCCTCTCCCTATTTCTCTCCTCATTTTTCTCTCTCTCCTCAGTTTGAAATCACAGAACACAGACCCACCATTTTCTCTCTCTCGCATTTCCCTCAGCTCCCTCACCGTCTCCTTCATCCTCCGCCGTCATCTCAGGTGACATTTATCAACGACGCCAATTTTGACTGCTCCTCCACCAGTTTCTCACTCCAGGCTATGGATTCCAGCCACGCTCTGGTGTCGCTCCTCCTTAGATCGGAGGGTTTTGAGCACTACCGCTGCGACCGCAACATTTCTATGAGGATGAATCTCACTAACATGTCGAAAATGCTAAAGTGCGCCGGGAGTGACGATAATCTCTATATTCTTCATCTTCTTCTCCTTCCTCCGCCGCTCACGCCATGGCCACCGTCCACTTCATCTACACGCAGCCGTGGCTTGCCGATTTTATTTTGGGTTTGCTTGAGATTTATAAACCCCGATTTGGGTGTTTTGATTTCGATTTTGCCTTGAAAACTCGATTTCAATTTGGTTAGATTTTGATTTTGATTTTTTTGGTGATTTGTAAAGATTCAAAATTTTGGAAACCTAGTATTATGGTAATTTTTATTTTTTCAGATCGGTGGTTGATTGTGGTCGCCGGTGGTTGCTGGTGGTTATTGGTGGCGATTGGTGGTGGAAGTTTGTGAGGACTATTTGAGTATAAAAGAAATTTAGGGGACTGATTTGATAATAATAAAAGTTAAGGAACTGATATGAAAATAATAAAAATTAAGGGACTGATTTAAAAATAAAAAAAGCTAAGGGACTGATTTAATATATATTTAAAAATATATATATATATATATATATATATATATATATATATATATATATATATATATATATATATATATATATATATATATATATATATATATATATATATATATGAAAATAATAAAAATTAAGGGACCGATTTAAAAATAAAAAAGCTAAGGGACTGATTTAATATATATTTAAAAAAAAATATATATATATATATATATATATATATATATATATATATATATATATATATATATATATATATATATATATATATATATATATATATATATATATATATATATTTAAAATATATTAATATATATTTTTAAATATATATATAATTTTTTTTAAAAAAAAATATCAATTTAGCGACGGAAATATCCGTCGCTAAAATGGTTCGAAAATAAAATGAGAATTTAAATAGAGACGGAAAATCTGTCGCTAATCCGTAGACGGTCATATCTGTAGCTAATTTAGACACGGACATATCTGTTTCTAATTTAGAGACGGCCATATCTGTCTCTAAAATAGCTACAAAATAGCGACGCCCAATTTAGCGACAAACCTGCATCCACGGAATAGCTACGGAACAAATCCGTAGCTAAACACGATTTAGCTACGAAATCTTCATTTTAGCTACGGAATTTGCCGTAGCTAAAATCGATTTTCCTTGTAGTGTAACTTCTTAAGATCACAATCTGTATTTTTAGTATTTTAATATTTTCTTATTTCAATAGTTAGATTTTTATTTTGTAAATCAGATCTTTTAATAGTGAAATCATTTTTAGGCGTAAGCCTTGTTTGCTTAAGTTGAACCGCTAAACGTTTAAATCCACTTGTGTTATTTTTTTATTTTGTTGCATATTTTAGTTGTGTGAATAGTTGTGTTCCACATTTATACACACGTGTATTTCTCTGTTTCGATAAAACTTGATTTCCTAGCTACACTAAACATTCAATTGATATCAGAGCCAACTTTTGGCCTCACTGATTGTTTATCCAGAAAGTGTAGTCATCATGAAATGTCAGAATCATCATAATCGACCTCCAGTCTTGGATGGTACTAATTATTCCTTTTGGAAATCTAAGATGTGTAACTATATCAAATCAATAGATGAAAGAGCATGGATGAGTCATCATGTGTAACTAGATATGGGTGTCATATCTAGTCATGTTTGTGGAAATATATATAAACTAATCACAAATGAAAGTGTGGCTAAAGAGGCATGGGATATTCTGCAAATGTAGTGTGAGAGTATACCTAGTGTTAAATCTACAAGACTTAGAATTTTAATGGACAAATTTGAAATCTTAAGAATGGAAGAGTCAGAAGATATTGATGTGGTTGATTATGTTATATGTAATTCCCTATTTTTCTAGACATATTATTCCTATTTTGATGTATTTAGTTTAGTTTTGATGTAATTTTGGGATAGTATGTTAAATGAGATTTTATTGTAATCCGAGGGTATTTGAGTTGTTTTATTTCATATTCGGATGTAATATTTTCAAGAAGCAAAAGTCAAGCCTAAAAGGGATCAAGATTGTGAAATTGAGGACTGTTTTGCAGAAATCTGAAAAATCCAGTAACCAAACTGCAATTATGGAAAAATGGGGAGTTAACTGGAATTATAAAGTTCAGGGGGCAAACTGCAAATCTGGAAACTTGAAGGACCAAACTGTAAATTTGGGAAGTACAGTGACCAAAGTGCAACTGCGAATCGAATCCAAAACAATCAGCAAGTCAAACAAAGCACGAATCGTACCCAGGTTCAAGACTCGTGCTACTGTTCAGCATGAGTGGAATTAATTTCACGAGTCGTGCCCATGAGTGACGACCTCCACTTCCGTAGTTGACTTTGAAAAATCTTTTTATTTTATTTTTTCTTTTCCTTTTTGATTTAGGTTTTAAGGGTGGAGTATAAATACTTCCTTTTAAAAAATTATTAGGGTTCCAACTTTTACATTCTTTTGGGAGAATTCAACCTAGAAAACTTTTGGGAATTATTTTTCCATGGAGAACTAATTTTCTTTGCTTTGGCTTTAATTATTGGAACCGTTCTTGATTTCAATTGAGGTTAATTTCATTTCATCTCTTTTATCCTATTTATATTTTCTCTTGTTCTTGAGTGATTAAATTAATTTCTAGGGTTTTGTAATTAGGTCGTTTATTAAATCTTTGTTATTGATTTATTGCTAGAATCCCCTAAGATTGTGTCAATTTAGGGTTTCACAAGTAGCATCTTTATAGTCCATGCATGTGTCATGGTGGATTGTGAATTGGGAGAAAATATACAATTATCTAATTGAAATAACATTTGAAAGTGTTCTCGATCTTCATCTCTTAAATCATTAATCAATTGGTATTTTGAATGAGACTGTGTCAGTTAGGTTTGAATATTGATTAGGGTTATTAGTGAGAGTGTCACTGCTATTAAGTAATATTAAAGAAAGAGATAGAGATTGAAATACATCTCGTGATCGAGTGAATAGGATAAAATTGAAAATAATTGGCCGATGATATTTGAATGATAGACGGGGATATTAATCAATCCAAAGTGCTGCCCTTTACTTCCTCCGTCCCATTAATAACTTCACCTTTTGCCATTTTGGGTGTCCCATTTAAAGCTTCACCTTTCCTTTTTTGGCAAAGAATCTTTACTATTTTCTCCACTCATTCTCTCTCCTATTTCACTGTTAAACTCACAACACTTTTCAAATTTACTTTTTCCTCCACTCATTCTCTCTCCTATTTTACTATTACACTCACAACATTTTCTCTACCCTTAATTTGCGTGCCGAGACTAAAATGGTGAACTAAATATTGGGACGGAGGGAGTATTTGTTTACAATCTAGTTTTTATTCCCGTCTTAGGAAGTAATTAAAATCAATCTTAGACCCCCAATCTTGTCAAGTGACAATTGTGCAAACTTATAACCGTTCTTCGTGTTCGATCCTGGACTTGCTCTAGCTACATTATTGAGGCCAAGTCTTTGGTTAATTTGTAGGCGTGAGAATTTAGCCTATCAAATTTTGGCGTCGTTGCCGGGGAACGGTGTTTATTTGTTTGCACTCTTATTATTTTTCTTAATCTATTTCTTTTCTTTTTCTTGTTCCATTTTGTTAAGCTTGATTATTGTCATCATGTGGTGTGGAACCTTTTATGGTCCATACCCGTTCTGCTAATAAGCTTGCTAGTCCTTTTGTTCCAGATATTGAAAGATATTTCAGAAGAAGAAGAAAACAAAGCAAGGAAGCTGGAGGATTTGGCAGTTAGAAGAGATGAATAATAATAATGATGGGGATGATCGTGGGCCAGAGGTTGTGAATAATGGCGGTAATGGAAGAGGTAACAATAACCCACCTCCCCCACATATGACATTGAGGCAGAAAATTGCTCCCAACTGGAATGAACAACCACAATCAGTCCAGTTCCCTGATTTTCCTACTGGGGTTACATTTGAATTGAAGTCAGGGGTGTTGAATCAGTTGCCCCACTTCAATGGGATGCCAGGGGAAAACCCTAATCAGCACATAGCGCAGTTTATGCAGATTTACGGAAGCATGAAACCGGCTGTACTTTCCCTCAAACAACTGTTGTTGAAAGCATTTTCCTTTATTCATAAGGATAATGCAAATGCATGGTATTATCACTTGCCACCAAATAGTATCACGTCTTGGCAGCAGCTAAAAGAGGTATTTATTGATGAGTTCTTTCCTCCATATCAAATCAATATAATGAAATAGGATATCAGTAACATGGAACAACGGTCTGGTGAGTCTTTATAAGAGTATTATAACCCGTTCTATAAGTTTTGCAGAATTTGCCTGTATCATGGCTTTGATGATGAGTAGTTGTTTGTGTACTTTTATGAGGGATTAACTGTGCAGGATAAACGGATGGTGGATTCTTCTTATGGAGGTAGTATTCTGAATAAAAATACCAGGGATCCAGAGAAGTTGATAGAGGAATTAGCCAAGAGCACAAGAAATCATGGAATAAGGTCTCGTATTAGACAAGTAAGTGCAACTGGATCTGGTGATAAAACTAGCAAGTTGGAGGCTGATGTTGAGGATGCTAAGAGTTTGTTGAAAATGTTGGTTCTGGGTCATAAAGCTCATCATTGTGGCATTTGTAATGATGTGACTCACCCTACAGATTCTTGTCCTTCTCTTCAGTCGGATGAGGTTGTGGATGTTAATGCTATAGGTTTTAATCAGCAGGGTCAGAGGCCACCACAGTACAACTACAACTCCTCGAGCAATGTTCATCCGAACCTCAGGTATGGTCCATCACAGGGTCAACAAGGTTCCGGGGGATAACAGTTTTATAATCAGCAGGGATACCAGCAGGGTTAACAGTATCAGGGCAACCAGTTTAATCAGTATAGAGCACCAGTTGGACAAAAATAGCAACAACATGGCCCACCTCCTGCAAAGTCTGCATAGGAGTTGATTAGCTCTTTAGCATATAGTATGTCTACCATGAATGGGAATTTCCAACAGATTCAGCAGCGGACTGAGTCAAGTATCAGCAGTCTATAGAAGCATATGAGTCAGCTTGCCGATGCAGTCGGGAGGTTGGAGGTTAAGGATTCGGGGAAGTTGCCATCTAGAACTGAGCCAAATCCTAAGCCATTTGTTTGTGCTGTTTATGTGAGGAGGGAGAAGAAAGTTGAGGAAAGTGTGCCTGTGGAACCTGAAATAAAAGTTGAGAAGGTAGTTGAGCCAGAGTTGGAGGTGGGGAAGAAGGTGGAAGAGAAAATCCCTGAAGAGAAGTATATTCCACCAGTTGTTCCTAAGTATGAGCCTGCCCCGCCTTTCCCAGATGCATTGACGAAAGACACCTCAAAGGAGTCGGTGAAGCATATGTTTGATACGTTCAAGCGACTTGAGGTGAATATCCATTTATTTGATGTTCTTGCTATTTTTACAAGATATTCTAAGATTCCTAAGGAGTTATGCACTCCAAAGAGGAATCAAAAGAAGGGTGAGTTGAAGAAAGTGAAGATCATGGAGCATGTGTCTGCGGTTTATCAGAGAAAGATGCCAAAGAAATGTAGCGACCCTGGTATGTTTGTAATTATTGTTTCGTTTGGGGGGAATAATGTTCATAGAGCCATGCTTGATTTGGGGGCTTCAATTAATGTTATGCCTTATGCATTATTTGAAAAACTTAAGTTGGGTAAGTTGGAAGACACTAGGGTGGTTATACAATTGGCAGATAAGTCTAATGCATACCCTTAGGGGGTGGTTAGAGATATTGATGTGAAGGTTGGTGATCTATTGTTTTCGGCGGATTTCTTTGTTCTTGATATGGAGACTGATTCTGAGGCTCCCATTCTATTGGGGAGGCCATTTATGTCTACTTCTGAATCTAAGCTTGATGTGATGAAGGGCTCTTTAACCATGGAGTTTGATGGGAAAGCAGTAAGTTTTAATGCTTTTGATGCTAAGAATTTTCCCAAGGATGTGCGTAAGGTTTATGCCATGAATTTGAGTGAGCCAGTTATCAAGGATGGGGCCAAGGTAGATGATGTTTATGTTGAGTCTCCAAAAGTGAAGTCGGATGAGAAGAAAAAAGGAGACCACCAAGGGAGACGAAGAAAGCAAAGGAAGTGAAGACGAAAAAGGGGAAGCTTAAATGGTATCCAATGGGGAGGCATGTCATTGAACCGAATCATCTTTTAGAGGTAACTCGAAAAGATTTCTTTCATTCCCCTTATATTGATGAGGCCCATGATGGTAGGGCCTCCATGTCCCCTATTTAGTTCTTTTGGTGCCCTTTCCACCATGTTTTATTGTTCCGTTTTTATGTTTTATTGCAATTGAGGGCAATGTCTAGTTTAAGCGTGGGGGGAAGGATGAATATTGTATATGTAAATATTGTTAAAAAAAAATGAGAGGCTAAGTGAAAACCCGAAAGGGCACTTAGGCAAAAGGTGAGGAATGAAATTGTTGACATCCTTTATATCACCGGAGTGGAGACATAAGGGAGGTTTTGGAGTGTCAGGTAGGATCATTATTTGGAGTAGGAGGTCCGGATAGTGGTGCCTAGGATAGAAACCCTCGTTCACTGTTGAAGTTATAAGGGGAGTTGGTGCTTTCGCGAGGTAGTTTTGTGGGGGATTAACATTCCTTAACAAGACTTTTATACGAGGGAGGTAGTAGTGTGAGATAAACGTGGCGGAAAATTAGGACAGTTTTAGTTCCCCTTTGCTTTTATGTGTGTGCCTTAGTTTGGATGACCTTTTACATGTTGGAGTTGGTATCGAGCTAAGGCCGTATACTCATATGTTTTTGGGGAGTTATAAGGAGACATAAGTATGTATACTCCGTATTATGATTGACGTACTTGGATTAGTGGATTAGGGGAGATTAGGGGTCATTTTCTTTCCATGCTACCAGTTTAGATCGACGATTTAGAGTGGGGTTAGGATATTACTCATGGATGAGTAATGGTTTAAGCGTGGGGAAATTTGTTGTGGTGGATTATGTTATACGTAATTCCCTATTTTCCTAGATATATTATCCCTATTTTGATGTATTTAGTTTAGTTTTGATGTAATTTTGGAATAGTATATTAAATGAGATTTTAATGTAATCCGAGGGTATTTGAGTTATTTTATTTCATATTCGGATGTAATATTTTCAAGAAGCAAAAGTCAAGCCTAAAAGTTATCAAGATTGTGAAGCTGGGGACTGTTTTGCAGAAATCTGAGTAATCCAGTGACCAAAATGCAATTATGGAAAATTGGAAAGTAAACTGGAATTATAAAGTTCAGGGGCCAAACTGCAAATCTGGAAACTTGAAGGGCCAAAGTGCAAATTTGGGAAGTACATTGACCAAAGTGCAAAAGAGGAAAGTACAGTGACCAAAGTGCAACTGTGAATCGAATCCAAGATAATCATCAAGTCAAATAAAGCACAAATCGTACCCAGGAGAACGACTCGTGCTACTGTTCAGCACGAGTGGAATTAATTTCATGAGGCGTGCCCACGAGTGACGACCTCCACTTTGGCAGTTGACTTTGGAAAATCTTTTTATTTTCCTTTCTCTTTTTCTTTTTGATTTAGGTTTTTAGGGTGGAGTATAAATACTTTCTTTTAGAAAATTATTAGGGTTTCAACTTTTACTTTCTTTTGGGAGAATTCAACCTATAAAACTTTTGGGAATTATTTTTCCATGGAGAACTAATTTCCATTGCTTTGGATTTAATTATTGGAACCGTTCTTGATTTTAATTGAGATTAATTTCTTTTCAACTCTTTTATTCTATTTATATTTTCTCTTGTTCTTGATTGATTAAATTGATTTGTAATTAGGCCGATTGTTAAATCTTTGTTATTGATTTATTGCTAGAATCCCCTATGATTATGTCAATTTAGGGTTTCACAAGTAGCATCTTTATAGTCCATGCATGTGTCATGGTGGATTGTGAATTAGGAGAAAATAAACAATTATCTAATTGAAATAACATTAGAAAGTGTTCTCGATCTTCATCTCTTAAATCGTTAATCAATTGGTATTTTGAATTGAGACTGTGTCAGTTAGGTTTGAATATTGATTAGGGTTATTAGTGAGTGTGTCACTGCTATTAACTAATATTAAAGAAAGACATAGAGATTGAAATACATCTCGTGATCGAGTGAATAGGAAAGAAAGAGGTAGAGATATAAATACATCTTGTGATCGAGTGAATAGGATAAAATTGAAAAGAATTGGCTGATGATATTTGAATGATAGACGGGGATATTAATCAATCCAAAGTGATTTCCTTTATTTGTTTACAATCTAGTTTTTATTCTCGTCTTAGGAAGTAATTAAAATCAATCTTAGACCCCCAATCTTGTCAAGTGACAATTGTGGGAACTTATACCCGTTCTTCGTGTTCGATCCTGGACTTGCTCTAGTTACATTTTGTGGCCAAGTCTTTGGTTAATTTATAGGCGTGAGACATTAGCCTATCTGATACAGTCTCTTATACTTCTAAAATTCATGAAATCTCTGATGAATGCAATAGTCTAGGAGAGTCCATATCAATTGCTAGATTAGTCAGTAAAATCTTAACGACTTCGCCTGAAAGGTTAATATCAAGGTTGCTGTTATTAAAGAAACTCATGACACCAACATTGTAGGTTTGAACAAAATTGTTGGAGTCCTAACTATTTTTGAACTTAATCTAGAAGCTCAACAAAAGAACAAGATTATAAGTATTGCCCTTAAAAGTTCTGCAACTATTCCAAAGGAAATAGCTGACCTTTCCTCTTAATTTGATGAGTCTAATCTTGAGAAAAATGATATGTATGCAATCACTAAGATATTTAACTCCATCCTAAATACCAAAAGAAGAAACAAGTTTCCTATAAAAGCCTCTTAGAACTTAGAGAAACAAGAAAATAATCTTGATGGGGGAGTTCAAAAAGAAAGGTTTTGATAACAAGAAAACCCCTTAATCTGTGCAATGTAGGCCATGCCATGGGTATGGTCACTTTGATAATGAGTGTGCTAACACACTTAATAAAAGGGGGATAAGTTATACTGCTACTCTAAAAGATAGTGAGGATGATAAAGTATTCGCTAACATCTCTGGGTTTGAATCTTCGTCTGTCTGTTTTAATGCCTACACTGCAGGTACAAATGAAGAAGTGTTTTCTGAAGCTGATCCAGATCTGGAGACGGATGTGGATACAGATGTGTACACATTTGAACTCACATCCGAGTAGACCTTCAATTGTTTCTCTATAAAAGGAAATTATGATGATGAAGGTCATGACATCCCCTATGAAGAACTCCTTGAGAGTTACAATGAGCTTCATGTAGATTGGATCAAACATATGGATAAGATTGAGGTAGTTCTCACTGAAAAACTTTATGTGTGTGAAAATGAGAATGCTAAGCTTTCAAAAGAAAATGACAATCAAAAGGATTTCATTGCTAAACTTGAGGTCCTAGTAACTAGGAAAGAAGTTCAACTTGAAAAGGGTAAAACTGATTTTGAGACAGCTAAAAGTACTCTACCCAAGTTGAACACTGGAAAAATGAAACTTGATAAAGCTTTGTCTCTTGGAAATACTGGAAAATTAGGTCTAGGTTTTGGAAATTCCAAATTTATTAAAGAGAGTGATAAGGTTTCAAAATCTGTAGAAAACCCAATTTTGAGTCACAAAAAACCTAGGAGAAGGCATTACATCTGTCATTATTGCCTTGCTCATTGGCATATTTGCCCTTTCTGTTTTAAGAGGAATGCTGGTAAGAAAGCAGGATGTTTGATTCAGTCTCAGATGTGTAACAGGATGTATAGTCAGATGTATACACATCCTAGCACACATTCGAGATCACATCCATAGGTTCTCTACCATGAGACTGTTAAAACCCAATGGGTTAAAAATCCAAAAACAACATGTTATGTTACTATTCCCTCAAGAGTAGTGTCTCTGGATCTTAATTTTTTGATAGTGGGTGCTCTAGGCACATGAGAGGTAACCAAGATGTTTTGACAGAATACACAATGGTGGTAAGGTATAAACTTTGGTGGTGGGGCACAAGTAAAAATAATTGGTAAGGAAACCTTAGCTGTTAAAGGTCTCCCAAAGCTTCACAATATGTATCTCATTAGTATAAGTCATTTATGTGATGATGTGTAGCGTTCACTACAAGAAAAACAGGTTTTAGCGACGGAAAAATCCGTCGCTAAAAGCCAAAAATCCGTCGCTAAAGGCATTTAGCGACGGATTAGCGACGGAAAAAATCTGTCGCTAAAACCCTTGTCGCTAAATATTAACGACAGATTTTTGGGTTGTCGTTAAATTAACGACGGATAATTCCGTCGCTAAAACCAAAAAATCCGTCGCTAAATGTTGAAGAGGAACGACAAAATTAATGTATTTGGCGACATAAATAACGACGGATTTAACGACGGATATTTCCGTCGCTAAAATTTATTACATATTTTTCAAATTTTATTAATTTTTAAATTTTTTTTTTAATATTTTTTATTTTTGATATATCAAATTACCGACGGATATTTCCGTCGCTAATTTGATATTTTTTATTAAAAAAAAAATTATATATATAAATATATATATATATATATATATATATATATATATATATATATATATATATATATATATATATATATATATATATATATATATATATATATATATATATTTATTCTCAAATCAATTCCTCAAATTTTTTTATTTTCAAATCAATCCCTCAACTTTTTTTATTCTCAAATCAGTCCCTTAATATTTTTTATTCTCAATTCAGTCCCTTAACATTTTTTATTCTCAAATCAATCACTTAACTTTTTTTATATTCAAATCAATTCTTACATTTTTCAAAATTTCACTTTGCTCCACCACCACCCTCCACCACCATCCACCACCATCCACAACCAACACAAATCATACAAAAGTTTGTACAAATCTAAATAAAACACAAAATACATTAAAATGAACCAATCAAAATCAAAATCGAAATTGAAATGAATAAATCGAGATTAAGGGAGAGAGAGAGACGCAGAGGGGGAGAGAGAGAGAGAGACGCAGAGGGGGAGAGAGAGAGAGAAACGCAGAGGGGAGGACGAAGACGGTGGAGAGAAACACAAACGGCGTTGGGTCCAAATTTCCAGATTTCGTGCGCCTTCATCGAGAGAGAGGGAGACGGCGGAGGAGGACGAAGACACGAAGATTTAATTTCCAGATTCCGGTTGCTCGCCGGCCGGTTGGGGAGAGAAAGAAGAAGACGGCATTGGGGTGGCCGTTGCCGTTGCCGGAGACGATGAAGGGGAGTGGCGTGGGTTGGGGAGAGAAAGAAGAAGAAGAAGGCGTTGGGGTGAGATACCGGTGCGGTGACGGTTTGATTCGGGAGGGATGAGATTGCCGACCGACCGCTTAGATTCCGGAGAGAGAGAGAGAGAGAGAGAGGAGGAAAGGGTTTTGTTTTGTGGAAGAAAATAAAATGGATATATTTTGTTTTTGTTTTGTGAGAGTGGAAGAAAATAAAATGTATATGTTTTGTTTTTGTTTTGTGAGAGGATTGAGAGTTTGTAAGTAAAAAATTTGGACCATTGATTTAATATGAATCGATGGTTGAGATGGTGATCCAAGTGAAGATGGATATGGTTTTGTTTTGTGAGAGGATTGAGAGTGTGTGAGTAAGAAATTTGGACCATTGATTTAATATGAATGAATGGTTGAGATGTTGATCCAAGTGAAAAAGTTTGTTAAAATGTGAGCCATTGGATTCAACTTAAATGTGTTATTATAAATGGCTAAGATAGAGATCCATGTGAAAGACAATTACTTAATAATAAATGATAATAATGATACTTAATTTATTTTTTTGAAAAAATATTTAATTCATTTAAAATCTAATAAAATTATTTAATAATAATAATTGTATAATAAATGTAAATGCTTAGTACTACAATAATAATTAGTAATAACATAATAATAATTAATATAAAAAATAATTAATAATAATAATTTAAACTATAAAATAATATTATGCCTAATATCAAAAATAATAATATTTATTATCAATAATATTTATTAAAGAATTATTAATTATATAATTGATTAATTAATTAATATTAATAATATTACTAATAATAATATTAATTTTTATTATTTATTTTTTTTTGACAAGGAAAAAATATTTTAGACTTTTTTTATTACAGAAATTTACAAATAGATCTAAAATATTTACGTGCTTTTATTTGATTTACCCAAAATTTTAGTTAAAGTAGTATGTCTAATATCAATTGTTTTAAATAATTTTTTTAAATATTTTTTTGGAAAAAGACTTTCTTACTAAAAAAAAATCTAGAACATTTATCTCTATTAAAAAAAAAAAAGAATTTAAAAAATACTCATAGTGAAGGATATTGTCTGTCCCTCATTTATTTAGTTAATTTCTAACTTATTTGAGTATAAATTTTTTAAAAAACTTTCTTACAAAAAAAAGTCTAAAATATTTATCTCAATTCAAAAATAAATTTTAAAAAAATAATTATACTTTTAAAATATTAATAATACTTATTAATATACCCTCATACCCTAAACCTCATATACCCTAAACCCTAAATCTCATATACCCTATAGGATATAGGGTATAGGATATAGGGTATAGGGTGTAGGGTATAGGGTATACCCTATAGGATATACCCTATAGGGTGTAGGGTATATGGTATAGGATATAGGGTATAGGGTATACCCTATAGGGTATAGGGTATAGGGTATACCCTATAGGGTATAGGGTATAGGGTATACCCTATAGGGTATAGGGTATAGGATATAGGGTATAGGGTATACCCTATAGGGTATAGGGTATAGGGTATACGGTATAGGGTATAGGGTATAGGGTATACCTTATAGGGTATAGGGTATAGGGTATAGGGTATAGGGTATACCCTATAGGTTGTACCCTATAGGGTATAGGGTATAGGATATAGGGTATAGGGTATAGGGCATACCCTATAGGGTATAGGGTATAGGGTATATGGTATAGGGTATAGGGTATACCCTATAGGGTATAGGGTATAGGGTATACCCTATAGGGTATAGGATATAGGGTATAGGGTGTAGGGTATAGGGTATAGGGTATACCCTATAGGATATACCCTATATGATATAGGGTATATGGTATAGGATATAGGGTATAGGGTATACCCTATAGGGTATAGGGTATAGGGTATAGGGTATAGGTTATAGGGTATACCCTATAGGGTATAGGGTATAGGGTATACCCTATAGGGTATAGGGTATAGGGTATACCCTATAAGGTATAGGGTATATGGTATAGGATATAGGGTATAGGGTATACCCTATAGGATATAGGGTATAGGGTATACGGTATAGGGTATAGGGTATAGGGTATACCTTATAGGGTATAGGGTATAGGGTATAGGGTATACCCTATAGGTTGTACCCTATAGGGTATAGGGTATAGGATATAGGGTATAGGGTGTAGGGTATACCCTATAGGGTATAGGGTATACCCTATAGGGTATAGGATATAGGGTATAGGGTGTAGGGTATAGGGTATAGGATATAGGGTATAGGGTGTAGGGTATAGGGTATAGGGTATAGGGTATAGGGTATACCCTATAGGGTATAGGGTATAGGGTATAGGATATACGGTATAGGGTATAGGGTATACCCTATAGGGTATAGGGTATAGGGTATACCCTATAGGGTATAGCGTATAGGGTATACCCTATAACCTATACCCTATAGGGTATACCCTATACCCTATAAGAAAAAAAATAAACAAATGAAAGTATAATATAGAAATCAGGGACGGGTAAAATTCTTTAATTTTTATTTATAAATGTATAGTTTTTTATTATTTTTATGAATATAAATAAATATTTTGGACATTTTTTAGTATTGAAGTTTTTTTCAAAAAGTTATATAAAAAAAGTTAGAAAAATAAATAAATAAATGAAAGTATAATAAAGAAATTAGTTACGGGTAAAATTCTTTAATTTTTATTTATAAATGCATAGTTTTTTTTTATTTTTTATGAATATAAATAAATATTTTGAACATTTTTTAGTATTGAAGTTTTTTTCAAAAAGTTATATAAAAAAAGTTAGGAAAAAATATTTTTTTATTTTTTATGAATATAAATAAATATTTTGAACATTTTTTAGTATTGAAGTTTTTTTCAAAAAGTTATATAAAAAAAGTTAGGAAAAAAGTTATTTAAAAAAAAAAAACAATTTCCGTCGCTAAATCCGTCGCTAATCCGTCGATATTTTTTTTAAAAAAATATTTTTTATTATTTAGCGACAGAATATATCCGTCGGTAAATTTGTTTGTAAAATCTGTCGCTAAATCCGTCGGTATTTACAAAAGAAAATATTTTTTATTTTTTATTATTTAGCGACAGAATATATCTGTCGGTAATTTATTTTTGTAAAATCCGTCGCTAAATCCGTCGCTAATTTTAAAAAGGAAAAATATTTATTTATTTTTTATTTATTTAGCGACAGAAAAAATCCGTCGTTAAAAATTTTGTAATCCGTCGTTATTCCGTCGCTAAATCCGTCGCTAAAATGGGCGGGCTTTTTTGGCGCTACTATTGCGACGGATTAGCGACAGATTCATGTCTGTCGCTATAATCCGTCGCTAAATCTGTCGGTAGCTGTTTTTTTTGTTTTATTTTGCTTTCGTCGTTATTCTGTTGCTATTCCGTCGCTAATAGCGACAAAATTTGATCCGTCGCTAATTTCCGTCGCTAATTGGCAGTTTTCTTGTAGTGGTTGCGGATTTTCTCCTCTTTTTATTTATTTATTTGAGTCGCCACCTATATTATTATGAGGAAAATATAGAAAAACCATTTTAAAGAGATTTGGGTTCGGGGGCTTAAGTGATGGATTTGGAAGGTTTGGGAGCACCACATCCACCCAATCCGAAGATCGGTCTTGCTTAAGGGGTTTTTAAATAATAGTTCTTTTTAAAAGAAATGAAGAAAAACATCCATTTAATTAGATTAAATGGAATACGGGATCGATTGCTTCGAGACCATCTCCATGACTTGAAAAGGCTCTAGGCCGATCCCAGATTTGATATGTTTATACCACTCTAACAATCAATTAGAATAAATAAAGAAGAAAGGAATATTACATTTAGGTCGAGAAGTGATTTGGACAAAGTTTTCGCCTTGATTCTATGCTTGAATCTTAATATTCGTCGATCAACATGGTTTATGGACGAATTTGTGTGTTGTTTTAGAGTGATTTGCATGAGTCTTTCAAGGAAAGAAATATTTCGTTCCCTCATTTTTTCTGTTCTTTTTCCGTCCTTTTCTGTCCTCTGAAATACTGAAAGCCATCTAGTATTTATAGGGGTTGATTTACTTGGTCTCCAAGATTAGGGGACTCAAGGGATTTAGGATATCTCCCAAAGAAGGTTCTAGATCTCTACAATAGTAGATAGCCGGATTGGATAAGAGTTTATCAAGAAAAGAGGTCAAAATCAACAAGGGAAGTGAATCTCCCCCTCCTGCAGAGGGGTAGTCTCGCGCGAGACATGCTATGTCCCGCGCGGGACAAGGCTTCATAAAGGACAGTTGTTATCTCGTATGCAGTTTAGTCAAAACTAACGCCTGTTAGTCAAAACTTAACAAAACATGACGAAATGGTGGATTTCTACTCTAAAATCGAAGGTGAGACTTAGAGTGGTATAACTCTGCTATGATAGGTTCAGAATCAGGTGTCTACAGAGCCCTTAGGCGACAAGTCTTATGGGAGAAGTCATGTCATCGATAGAAAAGACATCATTCTGAACATCGGGATGGTCGTGCCGCACGGCTGCCTACGTATCTCTATCGGAGAATCAGATCAAAACGTAGTTCGACTCCAAAACACTTAAAGGCTGCTTTAGGTATTTTGAAAATCATTTTGAAAATCGAAGATTTTTTTTTTTGAAAAGGTAAACTCATACCGAGGAATCAAGTCATGACAAAATTCTGAATATAACTACCTGTCTGAAGATTCGCCTGTTTTGGCTCCCAACCTGCGGGAAAGATGTTAGAAAACAATGGTTTACCTGTCTGGTCCTTCGCATTCTGGTGGTTTTGTGACAATTCGTCTGTAAGGATGCCGAATCGGGTTTTTGATGAGAAGACGGTCCATATGGTATGGGACCGGGCTTTTCGTTGACGATTCACCTATAAGGGCGCTGAATCGGGCTTTTTGATGACAATTCACCTGTAAGGGCGCTGAATCGGGCTTTTTGATGATGATTCACCTGTAAGGGCTCTGAACCGGGCTTTTTGATGATGATTCACCTGTAAGGGCGCCGAATCGGGCTTTTTGTGAATTTTCTCCTGTAAGGGTGCTGAATCGGGCTTTTTTATGATGATTCACCTGTAAGGGCTCTGAACCGGGCTTTTTGATGACGATTTACCTGTAATGGCGCTGAATCGGGCTTTTTGATGGAGTGGTTTACTGTTTTCGACCAATCAAGAGATAATTCACCTATTTGGGTTTCGAATTATGTGGGATGAATTGATCTTTGGATCAATCATTTTGGGTGACTTGACGTTATATCGGGAAATCATGCATACGCGACGTTCAGTAGCCGCTTGTTGATTTCAAACACTTCTATTTTCAAACTCTCACTCAAGTTCGAGCCTAGGTTATTTTTTCTCTGAAATTTCTTCAATTTCTTGTTGATTTCTCCTTCCTAATCAACTCTAATCCTTCCCCAAACACATAATCAATGGCTCAAGAACGAAGGAATCCGACATTGGATAGCTATTTGTGTTGAAAGGACTATCCTCATGACGACCTCACCTTTGATCGTCCTAGGCACATTTCGCATACCATTCGCAAAGGCTTGGTATGAATTTCATCTTCAAACTCATTTCCAATGATTGCATTGTATCAATTCCATGATTTTAATCCATCAATTCATCGAAATTTGGACATTTCCCTCCCTTTATTATGAACTAGGTTCAATGCCAATGCATGCTAAATTCCCCAGGCCTTTGTTGAATTTTGATGATGCATTTGTGTATATATGAGTGCCATACCCGATTTGGATTGTAGGAGGGATTGATTTGGATAGCCAAATGCAAGTTTGTGCATGATTCTCTAGTATGCATGCCAAGTGTTCAATGAAATGCTCCAATGAAAAATTTCTTCTATTTTCTTGGGATTTTTGCCATGACTGATCTCTGACAATGTTTCCTTGTCTTTCCTTGTTTTTCAGCCATATAAGCCAACCAAGAACTGTCGCGGTAGTGCAAAGTTTTCCAAGGCCCTATGGGACAAAGTCAAAGTCCTGAATGGGATTCAGGCTAGAGTGGAGCAGACGGGGCTTCACACTTTTTTAGATAACATCCGCGGTATAAGGCAGACTCCTCAGGTTCTCCAGGCTATTAGGGAGAGATGGTAGGATACTACCCATACGGTTCATTTACACTTTGGGGAAGCGACTATGACCCTGACCGAATTTCTGGCCATTACCGGGTTGGAGTGTGCTGGTGATCCTCTTCCGGCGATTAGGGGTTACAAACCGGCGAGCCCAGCCGAGTGGAGGCAGCTGATTGGTTTTGTCCCTAGCAAGATCAAAGGATTTTCTATCGAGCTTGCTCCTCTTCGCAGCCAGATTGAGGCCTATCATGATAGAGCTAATGCGGTCATGCACCATGTTTTGAGAGGTGCCCTCTTGTACATCCAGTCAGAGACTATTTTTGCCAACCATTCCTCCACTGCTCGTACCGCTCTTTTGGGGATTTTGGAGGATCTCGACTTGGTGAGCACGTACGATTGGGGCTCAGCTGGTCTGGCTTTCTGTTACCATACCATGGATGAGGCATGTAGGCACACCAAGGATACCATACAGGGGTATTCTTATGCTTGGGAGGTACATTTTCTGACCTTTTCTTGTCATTTATTTGCACATTTTATCCATGATTTGTACTGAATCATGCTCTATTTTCTTATATAGATATAGGGATATGCCATCTTTTCTTTACACAAGTTTGAGCTGAATGAGCGTGGGGCTCAATTTTCGGATATCAAGAGATGGAGCCGCACAACCGTACCGTGGATGAGGAGGAGGGGGAAGATTGGACCCTTATTGTCGAGGAGGCGCGGGTCTTGTTGAATAGTTTCAGCTTTGAGCAGCAGGGCTTGTATCTGTGGACCCTGTTGGAGAGTGAGGTGCATGGCTCGTGGGCCGTCACAGATACTAAGAGGATATTGGTGTCACTCATGGGTGATACTTTGTATTTGGGTGAGAGAGTTTTCCCTCAACATGGCAGGGGTTCACTTGTCAGGAGAGTGCCAGAGGATCTGCCCAGGGAGATGAATCCTACTTTTCCTGTTCCTACTGAGGTATATACTAATTATATGAATGGATATGAGGCAGAGGACTGTGTGGTCCCAGGGGCTTCGTATGAGGAATTCATGCCTCGTCTGATGGGTCCCCTTGTGGTAGGTGGTAGGTGGTAGGCAGCCGCGTGCACATGCTTCTGTTTCTGCTTCTGTTTCTGGCTCGTCAGCCCCAGGCTCTTCTTCTCAATATGTGGGTCCTGTGCCTTTTGTGCCGGATTATGGTCCTCCGAGCTACTCATACATGATGGGATGCATACAGATGATGGTTTCCATCCCGATCACGGATCATATTCCTGAGGGTTATCGTCTCCCTCCTGATGTCTCTTCGGTAAGACTAATACATTTTTTCTGCTTACACTGTTCCTTTCATCGTCCATATTTGTATATATGTCTGATTCTTTCTGATTACCTCCTTTTGTTAACAGATCACCATATCCACGACGGATTACAACCGTGGGGCGATCAGGATGGCTGGATTGATGGCCTTGGAGTAGGACCTCTCTGAGAAGCTACTCCATAAGGCAGCTTCGGCGGCATCGAAGATTGCCTCTGCGGTGACCCCTACTTGCGGAGTCAATAGATCGAGAAGGGACGGTAGCCCCAGTGATGGTGATGATGGTGACGTCGGTAGCTCGAGAGATATGATAGCATAAGTCTCCCTTACACCCCCATATCTTTGAGATTTGTCAGGAATCTGTAAATATTGGTCGGGTTGGCCCAAACATCTTTTTTTTCTTCTTTGGTACCTGTTAGCACGTAAGATGCAAAACAACAACAATTTTTCTTATTTACTAACATAGTTTTAATTAGTTAGTTTTAGCTTTCTCGAATTTCGTGGTGATATCCACGAGGAATGTAATGGCCAAATATGGTCAAGTTTTGGGTATGTACTGTGTATGAGTAATATATTTACAGGTTTCGAGACTTGTTTCGGCAAGTCGGGGCTAGATTGATCTTTCGTGAAGAAATTCTGCAGAATTCACAGAAGGGTTGTCTCGCGTGGGACAAGGTGTCTCGCACAATACACTCCCAGGCAAGAGTTCTTTTCCTTTTCGTAACAGGATTCTATCAAGTTTTCCTTTATAAACACATGTAATCCATTTCGACACCACATTCAGGCCTCTAAAACTCTGGGGATATTCTATTAGGACCAAATTCTTGCTTTCTTCTTCAACCCTTTGATCCATGGCTTCCAAGGAAATTGCTCCAACGTCCATGATTGTTGATGAATTTTCTTTGCCTCTCGACGCAATCCAAGATTTCAAGAAAGCATAAAGGAGTTTTGTGAGATCGTTTCACAACCGGGCTCGCAATAGATTTATTGAAGAATTTGGATTTAGAATCCTTTTTACTTTGAAGAACCTCCAACCGGATTGGAATCTTTTGCAGGGAGCTGCTAGATTTTGGGATCCCTTCTCTTCATCTCTTTAATTTCTCCCTTAATGAGATGGTACCTACCATAGAGGAATTCACCACTATCTTGGATATGCCTTTGACCGGTGAGATTGTGAATCCTAAGTATGATAAAAATCATTCAGCGGCTTTGAACGAATTATTGGGAATTCCCCATGATATATGTTATGAGTTGGTTCACCGCTGGTGGGTGGATTGCTCTTCTTTTCCCAAACGTTTTGATGGAGATTCGGATGATGAGGCTTTCCATGTTTATAAACGAAACTTCTTGACCCTTTCTCTTTTTGGAGATGCATTGTTCACATGTAGGGGTGGCTTGGTTGACTCCCAATTGGTGAAAATTGTCTTGCAAGCTAGGAGACGTTCTAGGAACATCCTTCCTTTAGTATTGGGCGAGACCTTTCATGGTCTTGATGAGCTGCATAGGATCGGTGCCATGACTCAAGGGAGTCCTCTCTTATTGACTATTTGGCTTAGAGAACATCTCAAAATTGTAACCCCGCCGTTGGAGTATTCCTCTTTTATGTATCACATGAGGAAGCTTTTGATCAAGGATCTTTCGTAGGATGAGTGAGCTCAATTTATTGCAAAGGCCACTTCCACGGATATTATTTGGTGTCCACCGTTTTGGAGATTGAATAAGTATGTTGCTAATACCAGGGGTTTTGATAGAGTTCTGCTTCCGGGTTTGCGAGATTCCTCTTTCCATTTTCCCAAGCGGGTGCTCCGTCAATTCGGTCAATAACAAGATACTTTTATTTCTAAAGGAGTCTCTCGTGAAGTATCCTATATTGGTCCAGAGTTTGCAAGGGTGCTAACTTAAGCTTGGGGTGAAGGGACTAGTCGAGATCGTTGGATGAACCTTCGAAGCTTTGATGCAAGTGTTTTCTTATCGGATAAGTACTTGGATTGGTTCTTCCATAGTGGCAACCTAAATACGGAAAAGATTGATGAAATATGGCGTCCATTGTTAGGAAATTATTTTGTGGAGAGTAGTGTTTTGAGAAGGAGCGAGGCTCAATCGGATCCTGATAATGTAAGAACTGATCCAACCCAAGATTTCCTTGATGGGGATTGGTATGAGAGAAGAGGTAACGGTCTCCCTGGAAAGATGCAAGCCTTGGATAGGCCCAATGTCTTCAAGAGGCTTTCAAAATCTGTTTTCACTCGCCTTGATGGATGTTCTTCCTTGAAGGGCCCGAATCGCAAAAGAGATCGAGACGATGGAAGTGATCATGTTCGCCGACCCACAAAGTCAATGAAAGGCTAGATCCTAGGGAGTACCAAGAGATTGCTTTGATAGATCAAATAGTTTAATTATTAGTATTTTTTCAAGATTCTTAGCTTAGTAAATTTGTCGTTGTCGTTAGAATTTTCCTTTTGTTATCAACAAATGCATTCAATTAATACAAGGACAAGATTTGATTTGATTATTTGGTTAGACCGAACCCGAAGGCTGGCTACGTTCCTCTTTTAAATCAATTAAATAAGAGGCTCAGGTCAACGTAGTTCATTTTTTAGAGAAATTGGAAAAATATTTGTTTTCCGACAGAGGGATAGTCTCGCGCGAGACAAGGCCTTTTTTTTTTGTTTACACCCTGGCTTCTACCTAGACCGCCTTTTCAGGTTTTCAATCTAGCGGACTTCTTTTCTTGTGCGAGCTCTAATTTTTGCCTAGGCGACCATCCCTTTTGGGATTTTCAACCTAGCGAGCGTTTTTTTTAAGAGGCCAAGTCACGCGAAGTGCTTCTTGAGTTTGTCCATGTTGACCGGCTTTGGTAGTTGATCTCCGTCTAAATCCACCAGTTTAAGGGCTCCCCCAGAGAATATCTTCTTTACGATGTAGGGTTCTGTCCATCTTGGTCCCCACTTGCCTAGAGGGTTAAAGGTCCAGGGCAGTATTCACGGAGAACTAGGTCGCCTACTCTTATATTCCTCGTTTTGACATTTTTATTGAAAGCTCTTGCCATTCTTCTTTGGTAGGCTTGAGTGTTCTCGGCTGCTCTCAGTCTCCTTTCATCTAGCAGGGCTAGCTCTTCGTATCTGTTTTCTAACTAGTCGACTTCGTCTACTTGATTGTCTAGGAGAACCCTAAGTGAAGGTACTTCTATCTCTATAGGTAGAACGACTTCCATTCGTATGTAAGGGCGTATGGAGTTTCGCCGGTGGCTGTTCGGACCGAGGTGTGGTATCCCCAAAGTGCGAAGGGTAGTTTGTCGGATCAATCCTTTCCAGTGACTGCCATTTTCCTGATGATGGTTTTGATCGTTTTATTTGCGGCTTCAAATGATCCATTCGTTTGAGGCCTGTAGGGAGAGAACTTGTGCCTTACGATTTTATATTCTGTCAAGAGACGGTCGGTTTCTTTCTCAAAGTAGGAGTCGTTATCAGATATCATCTCTTGCGGCACCCCATATCGGTAAATGATGTTGTGCTTGATAAACTCTGATACCTTTCTGGCATTCAAGACTTTATAGGAGGCGGCCTCGATCCGTTTAGCGAAATAGTCGATGGATACTAGAACGAAATTGTGCCCGTTGGTTCCCGCGGGTGTGACCTTTCCAATCACATATAAGCCCCATGTAGAGAAGGGCCAAGGGGATATCATAAATACATTAAGGAAGGCATTGCACGCTGAAGGTTAGCGTGTATCTGGCACTTATGGCATTTCTTGACCATGTTGGTGAAGTCTACTTCCATGGTTAACCAAAATTATCCTTGTTTGATGATCTTCTTGGCGAGCATATTTCCACTCATGTGGGTTCCGCACACTCCTTGATGGACTTGGTCCATTATCTCTTGGGCCTCTTCTTCGGCGGCACACAGAAGGTTCCTTTTGGAGTAATTTTTGAACAAGCGATTAGCAATGATGACATAATTAGCTGCCAATCTATTAAGGGAAACCTGAGTTTTCTTATCGGCCTCAGGCGGGAAGGTTCCATCCAGGATGAAATGCCAAATGTCATAGTACCAGGGTTTCTTATCGGAGTCATCGATGGTGGCGCATTTTGATAACCACTCATCCATGTAGTCATGGAGGTCTATGACGACGCAGTAGGCAGGAGTTGCTTGTCGAGTTACTTTGAAGGGTTTTACTGCTTTTCCTGCAGGGATTTCGACCAAGGAGGCAAGCGTAGCCAATGCATCTGCAAACCGGTTTTTGTCTCTGGGGAGGTAGTGGAACGAGATATCTTGGAATTGTTGCACCAACTCTTGGAGGTATGCATTGTATCTTTGAAGGGTCGGATCTTGGATCCTCCACTTCTTCAGTGTCTGATTGATGATCATGAACTGAGAGTCTCCATATACCTCGAGTTCAGTCACATTGCGTTCTAGGGCTGTTTCGAGTCCTCCTATTCAAGCTTCGTATTCGGCTGTGTTATTAGTGGCGTCAAAGTCGAGGCGTATTGCTAGCAGAGTATATATGTCGTCGGGATCTACCAATAACATTCTGATGCCATAACCTTTCTTATTTAATGCGCCATCGAAAAATAATTACCACTTATTTTCGTCCTTTATACTCATGATGTCTTCATCAGTTAATCGCGGGTATTTCCCCTTCACTTCATCACAAGGAATTCGGCTAACTGATCTGCGAATACGCTCCCCCTGAGGGATTACTGAGTGACGTAAGTGATATCATATCCCGCGAGCATGAAATACCATTTTTCTAGGTGCGAAGACAGGTCGGATTTATGAAGGATATACTCCAGAGGATCCATTCGTGCGATGAGGCGAACTGGAAAGGCTTCCATATAGTGTTTTAACCTCTGTGTTACCCAGACAAGCGCATCACAAGACTTATCAAGTGGAAAGTAGTTGACTTCACTGCCCTGGAATCGACGGCTTACAAAGTAAATTGCATTCTCTGTGTGGGAATCTTGCTGTTCTTGAACAAGCATAGCCCCAGTGCATTGTCAGTAATCGTGAGATAGAGTTTCAAGGGTTTCTACTTGTGTGGTGGAACTAGAATGGGTGGGAAAGTTAAGTAGTGCTTTAATTCCTCTAATACTTCTTGACATTCCTCCGTCCATTCTTGTGGTGCATTTTTCTTAAGTAGCTTGAAGATAGGATCGCACATTGTAGTTAGTTGATAGATGAATCGACTGATGTATTGGAGTCCGTCCATGAATCCTTTCACCTCCTTCTGTGTTCTAGGCGGTGGCATGTCTATGATATCCTTTATCTTGGTGGGGTCTGCTTCTATGCCACTTTCGGTGACCATGTATCCCAAGACTTTTCCTTTGACCACCCCAAATGAGCATTTTGCGGGGTTGAGCCTCATCTTGTGTAGCCTCAGTCTATTGAAGAATTTTCTGTGATCAATGAAGTGTTGGCCATCTGTCCCTCTGGAGTGAATAGTCATGTCATCCACGTATACCTCTATTTCCTTGTGGATCATGTCATGGAATAGTGTTGTGACTGCCCTCTGATAAGTAGCTCCCGCATTCTTTAGATAAAACGGCATGGCTATATAACAAAACGTTCCCCAAGGTGTGGTGAATGATGTTTTGTGTTGGTCTATTCTGCCATGAGAATTTGGTTGTATCCTGTGAAACCATCCACGAATGAGCAAACTTTATAAGTTGCAGTAGCATCGACCAACATGTCTATGTTTGGCAATGGAAAGTCATCTTTAGGGGATGCCTTTTCATTTCTCTGAAGTCAACACAAACTCCTATCTTCCCATTTGCTTTGGCCACCTGCACTATATTGGCTAGCCATTCCGGGTATTCGATTACCTTGTAAATCCTACATTTAGGAGCTTCATTATCTCTTCTTTCACCTGCATCGACCATTCGGGCTTAATCTTGCGCAGTTTATGTTTGACTGGTTTGGCGTTAGGTAGCAGCAATATTTTGTGTTCCACGATCGATTGATTTAACCCTGGCATATCTTTGTAGGACCAAGCGAAGACGTCGACATATTCTATGAGGAGTATTATTAGGACTTCTCTGTCTTCCCCTTTGAAGAAGCTGCCGATCTTGGTTTCTCTGGGGTCTTCTATCGTCCCTAGGTTAACCATTTGCATTTCCTCATTGTCAATAGGGCCATTCTTTCCACAATGACCTACATGCTTTGCTAATTCTTTAAAGATTTGTTCATTTTCTTGATCTATCTCATCATATGATTCATTATTAACTAGTTCCTTATACTTATTATTATTAGTTAATTCATCATTCATGATGTTAGCAATCTCAGGGTACTCGAAAAGATCAAAGTTTTCATTAAGGAAGTAGGGGAATACATGCTCTGCCACCGCCTCAATTTCCTCTTGAGTGAGTTCATCAGAGGCGGAGCCTAACTCTATAGTTAAAGTTACAGGTCCTATCTTCTTGTAGGGATGGGGAGTACAACCAAGCTCTTTGATCATGAAATCCTCATCAACAACTGGTCCCCCGGTGATGTGCCAGCTTAGAATCGGTTCATCACACTTTTGGATTAACTTCGTGTAATCAATAATTGGAGCGTCTCCCTTGGATATTGCATGGATCTGGTTATCTTCTAGTCGGCACAAATTCTTGAATTGTCGCAGCATGTCCTCTCCCAACACAAAGTCCCATTCGTTGGTCACTTCATCTTTCGCAACCCATAAATCTTTAAGGATTAATAGGACGGGTTATGTTTCATCTGAAGAAGAGTCGCAGTCGTTGAAAATTTCGAAACCTGGATGGCACTTTTCTTCATCGTCAGTCCATGGTTCTGGAAAGATGAAATATGGGATGTCTTCCTTTCTCGAATGAAATAGCCATTGAGCGTTTTCCGGTATGGTTCGAGGTTATGACCCTTGGTCCTTGAGTTATGGTGACCTTTGTATGCAGTTCCTTCCCACTTGTTTTGAGTAAGGGTGCACTCTTATTCTTTACTTTTAACATGAATGGTAAGGATATATCCTAGGCCATGTTTCGTGTGCGGTGGGGGAACATGCAGTGGCTTTATTACCCCCTGCAAGTATTTGCCAAGTCCCAAACCAGGAAAGTACCCCTTTGCTTGCATCATTCTCAAAATAGGAAGGTTTCCAGAAAACCAAAGTGTTTTTGGGTAGTCATTCTTGTTGCAAGTCTGGATGACGTTTATGGTGTTATCCTTCTCAATTTCAAAACCACTGAACAAGTAGTCGAAAGTGCTATGTTGTACTTCAAGAATTGGTCTAGCGGTAACCATTTCCCCGTGTATTGTGACTATCGTGTTTTTGTATTTGAATTTGATGCATTGGTGTAGGGATGAAGGTACACCCCCTATTCATGTAGCCAAGGGCGGCCAAGTAATAAGTTGAAGGATGCTGGGATGTCGATGACTTGAAATTCAACATTCATGGTGACCTGTCCCATTTCCATAGGTATTGTAACTGAGCCCAGAGTAGTTCTATCAATGCAATCATAACCTCGTACAGTGTGCCCTGATGGTTTGAGGTCCTTGTGGGTGAGACCTAATGATGATAAGGCTTTCTTTGGGAGGACGTTAATTGCGGACCCATTGTCGACTAGAATGCATGGTATTAAGTATCTATTAGCCTTAGCAGTTATGTATAGGGCCTCGTGATGATTGTTCCCATATGTTGGGGGGTCCAAATTAGTGAAAGTGATGACATTGTCGAATTGCACGTGGCCAATCATTTGAATAAGATCTTCAGGTGTTGCTTCTAAGGAAATGGACATTTGAGCCAAAGCTTTTTTCAACATCTCGCGATGCTTATGTGATGCTCCTATAAGGTCTCAAAACTGAGATGTTTTCTTTTGTTTTCTTTAGCTGGGCTAAGAGGGGATCGTTGGGTTCATTTGACGATGAAGCCTTTATTTGTTTAGGAGGATTTTCTTCCCTTGGGTCTTTGTTGATAATCACCCGACCATATTGTGTGAGGAGATTGACTGTTTTAGGTCCTTTTCCTTTTTGCTCTAAGATTTCATCCCAAGACATCATGTGGCAGAATTTTTTTTTATCAAATTCTAGAGAGCTCTCGTCCACAATTGTGGCTAGACGAGTAGGATCCTCGAAGCTACTTCCTATCTCTATTAGATTGGCATCATTGTTTGGTAGAGGATTGGTGACAACATTGGGAAGCCCTATTTCTCTAGCATCAAACAGATCTTGGATCACATCCTTCAAGTAGAAGCATGAGTTGGTGTCGTGGCCAGTAGCATTGTGAAACTTGCAGAAGAGATGATGAGCATGATTAGCGGGAAGTTCTTTCTTTGGTGGGACACCCTCTCTTGGTTTGACCTTTCCATTCTTGACAAGCACATCGAGAAGTTCTTCTTGAGTGATCCCTTCAATTTTGTCGTAATGTCTATCTTTTTTCTTCTTTTGTGGTTGAGGTACTGCTGAGTATTTACCATTTCCAGGATGATTGAAGACTATAGCATTGACGGAAGCATCCTTGGAGTTAGAAGAGGAAGAGGAGCTCTTGTTGTAGCAGAACCCACTTTCTTTCTTGGCTTCTTTCTTTTGTTTAATGAGGTCATCTACCCGTATCCCGGATTTGTGGAGTTCGGCAAAGCTAGGGAAATAGTTACCCGCGAGTTTTTCTTGACACTCTTCCTGGAGACATTGAATGAGGATGTGAATTTGCTCATCTAGGCTTAGCCTATCAACAATTTCGGTCAGTTTGGTCCTCCATCTTTTGACAAAGTCTGTAAATGATTCGTTCGAGAGTTGATTGGTTTGCTCAAGATCCCTTCTAGTAGTGCGGTAAGTAGAGTTGTCCTCAAATTGATTTTAAAAGGCATGACTGGCAAGTGGCCAATCAAGCCTTGTGGAGAGTGGAAGGGTCATGTACCAATCTCTAGCGGCACCATCAAGAGTTTGTGGGAAGCATTGAGCTAGCAAGTTGTCATCAACACCCATTGGCAGCATGGCCCAAGAGTAAGTTTCCAAATGGGTTTTTGGACAAGTAGTGCCATTGAACTTTACAACTCCCGAATCCTCCATGGACCGGTCTTTAAATCCGAAAAACCAATCTCACGCAGTTTTTATAAGAATCATTACTTAAATAAAATAAATGACAATTTTGAGTCCTACATCTTAAGGGAGGCCTTGAGATGAAAGAACTCTGCAAATACTGTAATCTGATATCCCCTTTGCATGATATAATCTTATCTTGGATCTCAAAACGAACAAGAAAAACCAGAAAACAGAACGGGTTATAGAGGCTTTGTCTTGTGCGGGACAAAGGGTTGTCTAGTGCGGGACTAGCCTGAAATAGGAAATCGATTTTTTTTTAAAATCCCCCTTAATTGACGCAAGTCTAAGCCACTTTAATTTTAAATAATTCCCCAGCGGAGTCGCCAAACTGTAGCGATGCGGATTTTCTCCTCTTTTTATTTATTTGTTTGAGTCGCCACCTATATTATTATTAGGAAAATATAGAAAATCCATTTTAAAGAGATTTGGGTTCGGGGCTTAAGTGATGGATTTGGAAGGTCAGGGAGCACCGCATCCACCCAATTCGAAGATCGGTCTTGCTTAAGGGGTTTTTAAATAATAGTTCTTTTTAAAAGAAATGAAGAAAAACATCAATTTATTTAAATTAAATGGAATATGGGATCGATTGCTTCGAGACCATCTCCATGACTTGAAGAGGCTCTAGGCCGATCCCAGATTTGATATGCTTATACAACTCTAATAATCAATTAGAATAAATAAAGAAGAAAGGAAGATTACTTTTAGGTCGAGAAGTGATTTGGACAGAGTTTCGCCTTGATTCTAGGCTTGAATCTTGATATTCATCGATCACCAAGGTTGATGGACGAATTTGTGTGTTGTTTTAGAGTGATTTGCAGGAGTCTTTCAAGGAAAGAAACCTTTCGTTCCCTTGTTTTTTCTGTTCTTTTTCCGTCTTTTTCCGTCCTCTAAAATACTGAAAGTCATCTATTATTTGTAGAGGTTGATTTACTTGGTCACCAAGATTAGGAGACTTAAGGGATTTAGGATATCTCTCAAAGAAGGTTCTAGATCTCTACAATCAGTAGATACCCGAATTGGATAAGAGTTTATCAAGAAAAGAGGTCGAAATCGACAAGGGAAGTGAATCTCCCCCTCCTGCAGAGGAATAGTCTCACGCGAGACACTCCATGTCCTGCGCGGGACAAGGCTTCACAAAGGACATATTTTTCCTCCTTTTGTTATCTCGTATGCAGTTCAGTCCAAACTAACGCCCGTTAGTCAAAACTTAACGAAATATGACGAAATGGTGGATTTCTACTCTAAAATTGAAGGCGAGACTTAGAGTGGTATAACTCTACGATGATAGGTTCAGAATGGGGTGTCTACATGATGACATATATGCGAAGTTTGATAAGAAGATATGTGTGGTGTTTGATGATTCTAACACATGAGTCCTCGTTGGTCTAAGATCATCTCACAATTGTTACATCTTCTGTGACAATTTGTCTTGTTTAAGTTTTTCTAATGTTGTATTTGATGATACACTTGATCTTAGCCTCAGAACTGTTTAGGATGATATTTCAGATTACCGATCAGAGTGGAAATCTCCTTATACAGAAAACACTACAAAGGAAAAACATGCAAATGTGAGTCCCACTACTAGAAACAGGGCATTTACCGACGGAATTTTACCGACGGAAAAAATTCATTTACCGATGGAATTTAAATTTCATTTGCCGGGAATTTTTTTTTTTTTAAATTTCGTTTAGTCCGTCAGTAACGCTTTTATTTCCGTCGGTAATACCGACGGACTAAGTCCGCCGGGAATACAGACGGATGTCGTCCGTCGGTAAAAAGTAGGTATAAATAGAATCCCTTCCCCTTCCTCAGCCATTTACGCTTTCAATTAAATCAATACGTACCCAAATCGCCCGCAAATCTCCGAAACCCTTGAAGCTTGAAGAAACGCCGTCGCCTCGCCTCGCCGTTCGCCGTTCGCCGCAGGTAACATTTCTCTCTCACTCGCTTTCTCTCTCTCAATCGCTTTCTCTCTCTCTCTCATTAGTTATAGTACAGTCATAGTCCCCGTTCAGAGCCGTTCCTCGCCCAGTCTTGCTCGCCGTTCATCGCCGTCACCGTTCCGCTCTCAGGTTATGATTTGCTCAATTTAGCAAAATATTTTTTTATTTCGATACATAAGGCTGAAATTCGATTTGGTTTGATTTTTTTGATAAAAACTTGGTTCATTCCTTCTTATTTGGTTTGATTTTTTGATAAAAACTTTCTATTTTTTATTGATTGTTACAATATTGACAAGAGTGGATGCTTGCCAAAGTTTGTACGATTTGTCCTAGTTGTGTAATGGGTGTTTGTTTTGTTACAATATTGTCTTGCTGAAGCTTTCCGGATCATGCAACAATTATTTGGTGCTATGCATATCTTCTGACATTATTTTGATTGCAAATGGCTCACCCATTCCATGATAAACTCTTTGAAGTACACACACTCATGACTTATCCACTTTCTACTTTTTACTCTCTTTCCATGATTTACCTGTTTTTTCCTATTTTTCGATGCTTACCAAATACCGAAAAATGGGAAAAAGTTTCCCGAAAAATGTTTTGCTGGCAAACAAACTGAGTCTTTGTCACAGCTCATTTACATGTAGACTTTTTATTTTATTTTTGTTTGTAGAAATGATTATAATAATCTATATACTAAAGTTAAAAACATTCATTTAATTCATCATTGTAAAATTATATATTTTACAACAAAGAATTAATATTTAAAATATAAATAAGATGAGAGTCTTTTTCACCCACAGCTATCAAAATCCGTCTATCTTTGATCAAGAAAGATAGAGCAAACAAGTTCTTTACTGTTTGAACAAAGAATTTTCTGTTTAATAAGAGTTTTTATAGTTTCACTGTCCTCTTTCTCTCTAAGGATCTCAAACATCACTTGAGATCCTTAGAGCGGAGGACAGTGAAACTGGAAAAAATTCTTATTAAACAGAAAATCCTTTGCTCAAACGGTAATGAACTTGTTTGCTCTGTCTTTCTTGGTCTAAGATGAGATAGGGTTTTGATAGTTGTGGATGAGAACGACTCTTATCTTGTTTATAAATGTTAATTTAATTCATCATTGTAAAATTATATATTTTACAACAAAGAATTAATATTTAAAATTATTCACAATATTAATAATTTAAAAAATATGATAGATGTGTGTGTTAATTCATTATTGTAAAATTATGCATTTTACGGCAATGAATAAAAATTAATGTTACGACGTGACGTTGTGACGGTTGAAACACAAAAGCTTAGAAACCCGTTTAAGAATCTTTATCTTATCATGTTGAGGTCAACATGTAGTCATCGATTCTTAAATTGTCCGTGTGGACAGTCTTGAAATGCACGATTATATGATTTTGTAAATATCATCATTGTCTATTAAAATTGCTTGAATAGTCGATAGTTGAGATATTTCGGTTGCATTAATCCTATTGTTCTCTGAGTGTATACTAGACATATATGGCTGATTACACACTGTCGATTCTAATCGATAGTGTTTGATTGAGGGCCTCGATTCATGTTCAATATGTGGACTTAGTAGGTATAAGCCACAACGCCGTGGTAGTGCCAAGCACAAGAAAAACGTGCTTCGGGCGCAGTTGCGTTATATGCCGCTAATTCCCAGGTTGCAACAAATTTACGCATTGAAAGAAAGCTCAGAAGTCATGCGTTGGCACAAAGAGTGTCCTCGTGAAGAGGGTGTGATGACTCATCCTTCTGACGGTGAAGCATGGAAACATTTTGATGCCACTTACCCTGATTTTGCTGCGGATCCTAGAAACATAAGGCTGGGGATATGTACAGATGGGTTTTCTCCATTTGGACCAGGGGCAAAATCTTATTCATGTTGGCCTGTTATAGTCATAGTGTATAATCTTCCCCCGTGGTTATGTATGACTGATCCTTATATGTATTTGAGTTTGTTCATTCCCGGGCCTTCGAATCCAGGCAAAAACATTGATGTGTATCTTCGACCTCTGATGGATGAACTCAAACAGCTGTGGAATGATGGTGTCCAGACATGGGATGCTTTCAAGTTGCAAAATTTTAACATGAGGGCTACAATGATGTGGACAATTAATGACTTTCCTGCTTATGGTATGATGTCGGGATGGAGCACACATGGGAGATTGGCCTGTCCGTATTGTATGGAAAATACAGATGCATTCACACTTCAGCATTACAAGAAGCAGTGTTGGTTTGATTGCCACAGACGGTTTCTTCCTAGTGACCATCCATTTCGTAAACAGAGGAATGCTTTCACCAAAAATAGAGTTGAGCATCGGGGCCCCCCTCCTCGTCTGAGTGGCGAGGATATTTTTGAGCAGGTGTCTGAGGTGTCTGATGTCGGGTGGGGAAAGATGTTTTCAAAGGATAGACCAGACGGATTTGGTAAAGACAATAACTGGATTAAAAAGAGTATATTTTGGGAGTTACCTTATTGGAAGACGAACTTGATAAGGCATAACCTTGATGTCATGCATATTGAAAAAAATGTGTTTGACAATATTTTCAATAAAGTGATGGGTTTTAAGGCCTCAACGAAGGACACAGACAAGGGTCGAATAGACCTTGAAGCGATTTGCAATCGTAAAGATCTCAACATTGTTAAAGTTAATGGAAAAGATTTCAAACCAGCTGCTCCCTTTGTTCTGTCAGGAGAGGATAAGCAACGTGTTCTGCAGTGGTTGAATGATTTGAAACTTCCTAATGGGTATGCATCTAATATTGGCAACTGTGTGAATGTGGAAGAAGGGACTGTATATGGGTTGAAAAGTCATGATTGTCACGTATTATTGGATAGGTTGCTACCCATTGCATTTAGAGACATTCTCCCTAATGAAATATGGGTTGCCCTAACAGAATTGAGTGAATTCTTCAGAGCATTGACTTCCAGCACACTTCGTGTTGAGGATATGAGAAGACTCGAAGAGAGCATTGTGGTGACAATATGCAAGCTTGAAAAGATATTTCCGCCATATTTTTTTGATTCAATGGAGCATTTACCAATTCACCCAGCTTATGAAGCTAGAGTTGGAGGACCTGTTCAGTACAGATGGATGTATCCATTTGAACGATTTTTGGGGAGTTTGAAAAAGAAAATGAGCAATAGAGCAAAAGTTGAGGCATCTATGTCTGAATCAGTGATTGTCGATGAAATTGTGTCGTTTGTTTCAACATATTTTCACCCAGACATTGAGACAAGGTTCAATAAAGTGGGACGCAATTATGATGGGGGAGTCACTGATCCTGATGGAAAAATTTCAGTTTTTTCTTCTCCTGGTCGATTCCTTGGCAATAGAAAGTGCACGCTCATGCTAAGCAGAAAAGAATTAGAAGCGACTAAACTCTATATTCTCCTTAACTGTGCTGAGGTCGAGGACTACTTGAAGTAAGCATTCTTCATTTGTTATTAAGTAATATTAATCCTAATAACTTTAATACGAACTAAGCAACTTTATGTTCTCCTTGAATGCAGTATGTTCGAAGAACAGGCTGGAGACATTGCGCCTGAATTGATTTCAATAAGGACAGATAACGAATTTCCCTCCTGGTTTAAAAATTATGTAAATGCCAATTCATTAATTCAATGTTTTTAATAGAATTTGAAGTATGAGTTTTTTACTATCTATGTGTTTTAATTTAGATTTTGAACAACCGTGGAGATGTAAAAGTTGCGAGATTACAAGCATTAGCACACGGTTCGTCCTTAAGAGTGAATGTATATAAAGGATATTTTGTCAATGGCTACGTATTCCACACCGAAGAATATGGCCAAACGAAATCAACTTGGAATAGCGGTGTCAATCTCAAGGGAAATCTCGATTATTATGGCGTATTGAAAGAAGTTATTGAATTGGAGTACTTGCTTGGAAATTCTGTAGTTCTTTTCAATTGTGAGTGGCGGGACGCTGAGCGAGGCATTACAAAACATGGCACTTTTGATCTCGTTGACTTAAAGCATTCTTCTAGGCATAATGGTGATGATGTGTTCATTCTTGCATCTCAAGCACAACAGGTGTATATGACCCCCTACCCCCGTCGACAAAGAGAGTCTAGCAGATGGTGGGCCGTATGGAAAACCAAAGCAAGAATCACTTTTGATATACCATTGCGTGCAAGAACGTCTACTTCAAATATTGATTCATCATTAAATGATTGTTATCAGGAAAAGGAAATGCTTATACCTCCGATTATTTCCTTGAATGATAATGTCGAGGATGAAGCATTAATGACCGAAAACACCCGTCCACTAGGGGAGGAAGTCACTTTCAATGAAATCGAGTATGACAATGTGGAGGATGAGGAAGGAGAAGGGTATATATCTGGGTCCGATGATGAAGATGGGGAAGAAGACGACGACGAGGAAACTAGTGAAGAAGAAATTGAATTTTGTAGTGATAGTGATTAAGATTGTAGTGAATGTATCAGTTTAGTTTTAATTCAGATAATGTTTTGTATATAATGTTTACATTTTATATCACTTATCACTGTATTATTATATCTATCTCATGATTTTCAATTTTACTTGGTTACTCTTACATGCTATGTAATATTACATCTATCTCATGATTTGGACAATAAATGCTCCTACTATTTAAATGCTTGGACATGTAGTTATTATTTTGAATGCTTCCTACTATTTAAATTTTGTTCTACTTGATAATATTTTCTGTCTACATATATAATATACTAGTTTAGATATGTCGGGTCGAGGTGGCAATCGTTCAAAGAGAGGGAAGGTTGCGGGTTTTGTCCATCGTCTTGTTTCACCAAGGACGGGAGGGAGGGGCTCTACTTCTGGTTCTGGATGTAGTGATGATGATTTGAGCAGTCCAGGTAATGATAGCTCTAGTATTATTTAATTGTAAATGTCATATATATAATGTTTACATTTTATTATTGTCTTTTTATTTGTATATATATTGATATATTGTTTTTCAATTAATATCTTAATAGGTTTATACATGGTGGTTGTCAAGATCCTGCTAGATGGTTTGGGGATTTATTCAGTGGGTATAATTTTGAGGAATTTTATCCCACCCCAAAGTCAATATCAAAAGATGTGTACGCTATCTGGTATTGCCAGTTACGGGTAAAATTACTTAATTCTCTTTCCTTTGTAAAGTTTGTAGACTAGTCCCCTGTTCATCTTTATGTTCTAATTTACGCTTAATAATTAATTAGCAACAACTATTTTACTTTCTGTTTATTTAACTACTTTACTATTTTTGTAGCACGTATATTCTTGCCCCGGATTCTCCGACCTACAAATAGAGAAGGCTTTCAAGCAACTAGTTGCATGGTGGTGGTAGCGGTAGCGGCAGCGGCAGCGGCAGCGCTCGTGGTTGTTAAACATGAATTTTAATTGACATGTAATCAAACAAACAAATATATGTAGTTTCTCTTTCCATTTACCCTTTTCCCCGGCCTTTCCCCCTTTCCCTTTCCCCGGCCGTTTCCCCTTTCCCCTTTTCCCCGTTTCCCCTTTCCCTTTCCCCCTTTCCCCGGCCGTTTCCCCTTTCCCCTTTCCCCTTTCCCCGGCCGTTTCCCCTTTCCCTTGATTTGAACAAACATATATATTTTATTTGATGTACAAGCGAAACAGGTTGTTTGTGTGTGTTTGTAGTTTGTAATTGTATTTGTTTAAAACAGGTTGTTTGAACAGGTTTACAGCCTTTTACAGGTGGTTTAATAATAAAACAGAATTATTTTTTTAAAAATATGGACAGATTACCGACGAAAATTTCCGTCGGTAAATTAATAAAAAAAAATATAAATATAATTTCCGACGGAAATATCCGTCGGAAAATAATAAAAATTAAAAAAATAAAACTCATTACCGACGGATATATCCGTCGGTTTAGGGTTTAGATTTCCGACGGACATATCCGCCGGTAAATTTTATGGTTTCCGACGGCTATAACCGTCGGTAATGAGTTTTATTTATTTATTTTTTTTAATATTTACCGACGGATATTTCCGTCGGTAACCTCCGGCGATGGCTCCGGTTAACCGGCCGGCGTACCTCATTTCCGACGGACGGTTTTCGGCGGAATTTTGGATTTTCCGGCGGACAATCCGCCGGAAATACCGGCGGAATTTGTCCGTCGGTATTACCAACCAATTATTTCCGACGGAACCCGACGGACTAATTCCGTCGGTAATATCCATTTACCGACGGATATGGGATTTACCGACGGAAATTTCCGTCGGTAAAAGGCTTGTTTCTAGTAGTGTCCAGATTTGCAGAAGGATATGTCTGCAGATGTGAACACAACCGTTCCCACATCTGAACACATATCAACTCAAAGAACTGAGTCTGAACATAGTTCTTTAGATATAGAGAGAGAAGCTATTTCAGAAAGAGACCAGGTTGGGTCTGTTGATAGACCAGATGACTTTTTGTCCATAATTTAGAAAGATCACTACACTTCTCAAGTCGTTGGTGAAATGCATGATCAAAGAAAAACCTGAAGGAATGAGAAGGTAAATCACAGGGAATTTGATGGTTTATGGAGTCATACATTCTTATATTACAAGGTATGTTTTAATAGCTTTGTGTCTAACATAGTGGGATATAGTGACTTAGATTGGGTAGACAATTTCGATGATAAAAACAACTGTGGTAGATATTTCTACCTTGGTAAAATCCTTGATTCCTGGTATAGAAGGAGAAAAATTTATGTCTCCTTGTTTACATCTCTGGCTGAATATGTTGCCCTTGGATGTTTTTGCACTCTATTACTTTGGATGAATCTGGTGTTAAAGAATTATGGTTTAAATAGAAAAATTCATACTATATTATGTGATAACAAGAGTTCCCTAGACATATCAAAGAACCCTGTCCAATACTCCATTACCAAACATCTAGACATTAGACATCACTTCATTTAGGAATCTTGTCAAACAAAAAACTGTGTATATAATTTATTGGTACTGAAAATCAGTTTACTCATTTGTATATTAACTAACTTAAAAAATAAAAATAAAACACACAAAAAATCCAAAAATATCATTAGCACGGACAATCTCAGTGTAGTTACTTGTTTGCTTACATGTTTGACATGACTTGTTACTTGATTGTGGTCACTCCCTGTTCATGTTATCTTTTAATAACTTGATATAATGTTTCTAGATATCTCACAGTGGGTGTCTTATTCGCAAAAGAAACAGCTGTTTCACCCATCTGCATGAAACCAATCCAGTGTGATCAAGTGATACTCAAGAAAATAGTTTGAAATCAAACTTAAATATATCATTGGACAAATGGCTATCTTTCGATAATAAAAAAGTGAAGCTACTCCAATTATGTATTTTCTCCACCTTAAAAAATGGGTTGATGCATTATAGAGGTTGTGCAGATTGGATTATTGCTTCTTGTGATCAGTTGTATCCCCAAATGTGACTTACATCCTATGCAATATATGTACTGAGATTTGACCCATCACTTGTGTGTATAGCATCATTCAAGTCATTTTGCATGTTTAGCTCATTCTTAGGTGCCCAGTAAATTTGTTTATTTATTTTCATTATTTATAAATTTTTGATTTAAGAAGCTTTTGATTAACAATATCCCTCATAAAGAGTTTTATAGGTCAAGCATGTAAAGGAGAATTATTGTGAACTGCTTCAAAAGGTAAATGTGGAAAGGATATGTTACGGATATCTTATTGTTATAATGGGGTATAAATAGAATTTTGATTGTGATTTAATCCCTAATTTTTTGGTAATTATCCGTGCAAATATCAAGGGCCAATGATTTGAATTGCTTCTCATCATTATTTGGTTGCCCATGCTAAGGTATATGTCCCCCTAGGTATGTATCTCCTTACTTGTAAAGGAAAGGGAGAGTTGTGTGTTTAATTCTAAATCTCATCCATCTCATCACTCTCTATCTCTCTTCTTGTTCTGCAACACACACATACATATCCACATTTTTTCCTCTCTCTCTCTCTCTCTCTAATCCTATTTGCAAAAGTTCTCCAATGGCTTGCACATCCTCCTGCTCAAAAATTCATGTTGAGACCCTGGATGTGAGTACAGATGTGCTCACATCTGCACATACATTTGAGGCTCCAATCTTATTTGTTCCTAAGCCAGAGGCACGTAATGCCTAAATCCTGGTTTCTAAAGGCCACATTGCAGCATTTACAGGCTCAAATTTTTGCGTCTCATATTTATATTGAGGATTCTCTTTTCACCTTGATGACAACAATTTCTTGTCAAATGGGGTAGAGGAATTCGATATAGGGGGAGCTGATAAGGTTCAAGATGAAGAACAATGGGAGACTTTGTCATTTAAGGGGGAATTCTAATTTCTTCAATCCCATTTCTTCAATTTCTTCAATCCCATTTCTTCAATCTCAATCTACATGGGGAGAGTAATTTCTTACTTAAACTCTGAAACTTTGGGGTGTTAAGTGTTACAAATTTTTGTTAAACTGCAAGTTTTTGTATAACATGTTTCTATGCAGTTTTATGTGTGAATATGTTTACACATCTTGGCACACATCTGATTCAGGAGGAGTTCATGTGGTGATCTGGTTACTATGACTTAAATGTCTAAATTTTTATTCTGATCAGAAAGTCCAAAATAGAGGGAGATTGAAAGAGTTAGAATCATTTGAGGATTTGGACTCTTGAAATCGTGTAAGTATTTTAGGTAATTTAGATTTTTGACTTTTTGTTAAAGATTTAGATACCGGGTAGATTAAAACTTTATTGTGCATATCTTTTATTCTTTTTAGATATTTAAGATCAGAAAGCTATAAATCAGGGGGAGAATATAATAGTACGAGTAGTACTCTAGGATTTTCTCAAAATATATTTTTCCAAACTTAAAAATATTTTTGTCTCTCTTGGAGATTAATTTTTTAATTAAAAAGATTTTACTAGTAAAAGTAGGATAGTATCATTCTTGATTATGAAATCTGGTGCTAGATATATATGTATATCTTTTATTTCCTAATTTTTAGATTATAGAGTTGTACATATATATTGTTTTATTAAAAGATAACAATTCTTTTCTCTATTGGTTATCTCTTTCATGTGTAGCATTCTTAATAATAGACTATATAAATGCGACTCTTCTCATAACAAAAGTACAGTTTTTCACATAGCAAAATACAGGGAGAAATCCCAGAAATTCGTGAGAAGTCTTAAGAGAGCTGTCTTTAGATGTGTGCTGAGTTGTATCTTACACTACGACTCACATCTGTTTTCCTACAAATTATTTGATTTTTAAGTTTTATTTTCGCTTCTGTTTTGCTGCTTGTTCAGCATAGGGATTACTTTTTAATATCAAAATCTTTGTTTTTAGTATTTTTCATATTTTCTGATTTCACTAGTTAGGTTTTTATTCAATTCAGATCTTTTAATAGTGAAATCCTTTTTAGGCGTTATCCTTGTTTGATAGAATTGAACCAATAAACGTTTAAATCCCCTTGTGTTAATTTTTTTATTCCGCTACATATTTTAGTTGCGTGAACAATTGTATCGCATATGTGCACACATCTCTATTTTAATAAAACCTTATTTCCTACCTAAACTAAACTTTACAATCAAAATGACTACGGATCCTCACTCACAGATGAGGATATTCGTCTAATTGGTGCTCTTGATTAAGTCAAGTCTTTTATTGATAAGTTTCAAACTCGTTTCCATGTCTACTTCTTCTTATACTTATTTGCTGCTTCATGTAAAATATTACCTCCACCCCAAAATGATTTTCCTACTTTTTTTTGCCGTTAATGCCAATGAACTTTGAGGAATAATTATGGGTTAATTTAATTATGCTAATGTAAATCTAAAACATGTAATTGATACTCCATCAACAATAATATCAATAACTAGTTTTACATTTTTATTAAAATAAATAAACTAACTTAAATTATTGCTCAAATTTTATTTGTATTAATAACAAAAAATGTGGAAAGATCATTTTGGAATAGAGAGAGTGAGTATGAGATAAATGAAGGGTTCAGTAACTTCTTGGAATGAGTAATAGGTTGTCCTTTTCATGTACTCGTTTACATTAAGGGAGAGAGGCTAATTGCATGAAGATGTTCCTCAGGGCGTTTGTTACGTAGTACTACGATAAGGACAACGTTGTATTCTTAACCGAATCATCAACAAATCTTCTCAAATATATATAATAACCCATCACATTCTTTGTTGATTTACTCACCAAAGGTCTCCTGGCCTGATGGTATCGTAGTGGCTTCCCTTCGGGGAGGTCACGAGTTCGATTCCCCTTGGGGGGAATCTTGTGGTTTAATTCTTTCCTAGGGTTTCAGGAGCCTTGGAGTCACAGCACGTCCGTGCGGTTAAGGAAACGGCATTCTTTGAGGCATGCCTCGGTGTGGGGAGTTCG
Source organism: Adenophora triphylla var. japonica (assembly GCA_022495995.1). Taxonomy (NCBI): domain Eukaryota; kingdom Viridiplantae; phylum Streptophyta; class Magnoliopsida; order Asterales; family Campanulaceae; genus Adenophora; species Adenophora triphylla. The sequence goes on along the minus strand of JAFEMH010006736.1, from coordinate 37,460 downwards.
AATCTTGGCGGGAGCAGTTTGGAGCGGAAATGGTGTTGTAAGAGTGATGTAAGTGCCACTTTGGCGGGAGCATTTGGAGCGGCCATTTGGTGATGTAATAGTGATGCAATTGCCTTGTAGGAGAGAGGCTCCCTTGGGGGGCTCTGGAGTATAAGGGGTCTTTGCCACCAGGCTGCATAGGGCACATCCCGCGATTTACCTCCGCCCGATATGCGAGGGCCGGTGCACAGTGGTCAGGATTAGTCCGGCGAAGGCGGGAACCTGGATATCAAAAAAAAAAAAAAAAAAAAAAAAAAAAAAAGATTTACTTTGTTATTAAAGAACATGTTGGAACATAAACGATTCATTAATCATGAACCGACTCATAACTAGATTAAGAAGAGAAGGAGAAGAAGAAGAAGAATAATACGGAAGCGTGTACCTTGTGATTCCATGATTGTTCTTAGTCTTGTTCTTGAGTAAAACGAAGTATGAAGATATTCTTCAAAGTAGGGAAGAGTAGATCTTCTAAATGATAGTGCCCACACTTGATCTTCTTAGTGAATAAAAGAGAAGATTTGTGACTGAATTTTGTAAATGAATAAGTGTCTCTAAATGGCTGATGGATAGCCTTTATATAGATAGAGAAGGGGCACTTCATTTAGGGACTACACCCTTTCATAAAGATGGTGGTGTGAAGTTACCATTATGCCCATCATTTAATGGTACTTACACCTAATGGAATTCTACACATTTTGTCTATACTTTAATATTATTAAATGATTATAACAAATGGAATTAAATAACACATATTAATTAATTCATGTTCTAACAATCTCCCACTTGGATTAATATTAATATGTATCTTTTACTAAATAAATTCCTTAATCATTTATAACATGAATGACAACCCTTATGTGCACGTTTATTGTCATCCAACACAATCCCGTCCATTAGTCTTATAAGTATAGGGACTAAAGGGGCAGTCGTTGTAATTGATTCGCAACTAAACCCACATTAATCACATATATATATCCAACTAAATGACATAGATTAAGTATAGATATGTAGCATGGAATATTAATGAATATATATGAAGAACGCATATATATATTCTCCAACTAGTCCTACTTAACCAAATGAGATCAATATAAATAATAACAACACAAAGAAATAGAAAACAACACAAACTCCCACTGATTTAAGCATTATCAAAAGTCGTTTCACCCATATGAGCAGTATGCTCGTGAAACATCAAAAGAGATTACGCTTTACAAAATGGATCCAATAACATGGAGTTTGATCCTATAAGTTGTATATCTATTTGTTCATTTTATACTTATTTCTCTTCAACAAGAGACATAACCATATGATGTCTTTCGACATCTTTGCATCCACTAAAACATAATCGGAATACTTAATGATCTCAAAATGATCCGATTTTATATACATAAGCATGTAATTTAATGTTTTATATCATTCTTTTGGATGCGACTTAATGTTCTTCTTTCCGAATTGCTTTGATATTGACCAAGCATCCCAATAATAAATACAAGGTCTGTACGAGTACAGACTTGCGCATACATTAAGTTTCCTACTGCCGGTACATAAGGGATATTTTCCATATACTTGGATTTAGAATTAATCTTTAGGACATTTACTTTAAACTGAATTTATCTCCTTTAGAGACATGGGTGTCATGTGGTTTACAATTTTCCATGCTAAACCTTTGTAATACCTTCTCTATATAGCTCTTTTGTGATAATCCTAAAATACCTCGTGAATGATCATGATGAATTTGGATTCCCAATACAAAAGATGCCTTACCAAGATCTTTCATCTCAAATTTGTTTGAGAAATTTCTTAGTTTCTTTTAGAAGGTCCTTATCATTACAAGCAAGAAAAATATCATCCAAATCCACATATAAGACCAAAATAATAAATCTACTCCCACTGAACTTATGGTACACACAATCTTCACCAAGATTCATTTCAAAGCCAAATGAAAGAATAACTTGGTTAAATTTTAAGTACCATTGACGAGATGCTTGCTTAAGCCCATAAATGAATTTCTTAAGTTTACAAACCAGTTGACTAGTTTGATCTGAATTAGTCACCATTTCTGGTTTCTTCATATAGATAGTTTCCTCAATATTGCCATTGAGAAAAGCTGTCTTAACATCCATTTGATGAAGCTCAAGATCATAATGTGCCACTAATGCCATAATGATCATAAAAGAGGTTTTAGAAGATACCGGAAAAATATTTCTTTATAATCAATGCCTTCCTTTTGAGTAAATCATTTAGTAACAAGACGTGCCTTATATCTTTTCATATTACCTTGTTAATCCCTTTTGGTTTTAAATATCAATTTATAACAAATAGGTTTTACACCTTCAGGTAATGGGACAAGATCCCAAATGTCATCGTCTTTCATTGATTTTAACTCCTCAATAATGGCATTGATCCACTTATGAGAATTAGAACTATTAATGGCTTCATGAAAGGTGATTAGATCATCTCCCACTAAACCTAAGGTGTCCTCATTCTCCGCAAGATACATATCATAAATATCCGGAATAATATTTCTTCTTTCTCTAGTAGATCTCCTTAAGGGCACCGGTTCATCCTCATTTTGAGGTTGTTGAATTTCATTATGTCCAACATTTTCATGTTGTCCGTTATTTACGGGAGTCTCTATATTATTTTGAATTGTATGTTCTTTGTTGAATTTCAGGTACAATTACTTGATTTCCAACAGGAACTAAAGTTTGAGGAATAAAGAGTGGTTCCTCTAACTCTTCAAATTCAAAATCATTACTATTTCTCCCATTAAATTCAACATCCTCAAGGAACCTAACATTGCCAGTCTCGAAAAATGTTCTAGTTTTCGGGTCATAAAATTTATATCCCCTAGATCTCTCGGCATACCCTACAAAATAGCTACTAACAGTATTAAGGTCCAGTTTGCTCTCATTAGGCCTATAAGGTCTAGCTTCTGCTGGACACCCCTATACATGAAGATGATTTAAGGACGATTTCTTATTCGTCCATAACTCATAAGGGGTTTTGTCGGTAGCTTTTTGAAGGTGCTCTATTGAGAATATAAGCTGCGGTTTTTAATGTTTCGCCCATAATGAGTGAGGTAAAGAAGTACAAGAAAACATACTTCTTACCATATCTTTAAGGATTCTATTATGTCTCTCCAATATACTATGCTAGGTTTTCCCAGCATGGTGTAGTGAGGGACAATCCTACACTCTTCAAAAAAATAGCGAGTATAAAAGACCCGGACGTTATTCACCCAATACGTTATACCGTCCGTAGTTTTCACTACTATGATCGGATTTAACGTTCTTAATAGTCTTTCTTATGCCTTAAAAGACTTGAAAATGTCCAATGATTGAAATTTTACATGAAGAAAATAATGTATCCATAACGAGAGTAATCATCCATGAACGTAATGAAATATTGTTGACCATTCCATGAAGGATTAATGAATGGTCCACAAATGTCCATATGAATTAGTTCCAAGACGTTTGATATTCTCAAAATTTTATTTCCTTTAATGTTTGTAAATTTATTCTTTAAAACACTTAATGCAAAAGTTTTATCCGGAGTATCAAGTTAATTTTAGGATTCCCTCCGACATAAGCTTTATCAATTCTCCCTTTGGAGATATGACCCAAACGCCTATGCCATAGAATACAAGAATTTTCACTTGATAACTTTTGCTTAGTGCCTTTAGTTTTGGTTTCATTATTATGGGACCCATTCATTTTCTTGACCGTGTCAAGTAAATTAAGATTATCGATATATGACAAAGTACTAGTACCGACAAGTTTGGAATTTAAAATAAAGATCACATTTATTATTACCAAAGAACAAGAGTAACCTTCCTTGTCAAAATTGTGATAGATATTAAACTCCATCAAAAGGATGGTACAGTGAATGTATTATTTAATACAAAATAATAGCCAGTACTTATCAATAATCTAAAAGTCCCTATGCCTATAACTTCAACCGGATTTCCAGGCTTCCATATAGATGTATTTCTCATCTTCACTGGGAATTCGGAAATTCAGCAACCCCGCATACATGAACTAATCTGAGTTGTTGCACCAAATACAACCACTATGTATATTAAGGAATTGAAACCAAATTTGCCTTAGTACAAACAAGACCAAATGACATACCATCCCGAATTCGCCATTTGCGATACTTATGGTAGTCGTTCTTCATGCGAGTAAGGTCCTTGCAAAAGAAGCATTTCTTGACTTTATGATCTTTAAATGATCCCTTATGCTTCTTACTTGCAACCGCAATTTCCTTCCCTCTTCTCTTAATCCCACGAGAAGAAGTAAATGATGAGTGAGTACTTTCTAATTTGAGATATTTCATCCTATCTTCCTCTAATGTCATATGTGAAAGTAATCCATTAATATTCCACTTTTTCTTTTGACATTTATAGGTCACTTCAAAAGGACCAAATTGAGGAGGAAGATAGATCAAAACTAAGTGCACGAGCAAATCTTCCGAAATCTCTAACTTAAGTGCTTTTAGTTTGATCGAAAGATGAAATAATTCGATAATGTACTCCCGAAGATTTTCGTCACCCTTGTACTGAATGGAAACAAGTTTCCACAAGAATTCAAGAAAAAACTCAGCATTTTCGATTTCAGAGACATTGTCCAAAACTGTCTCTGAAACTGCATTTTCCATGATCATTAGACTCACGCGGTTGGACCGTTCCCATTGCTCAACATTTTTCCGTTCTATAACGGTATTTCCTTTAGTGAGAGTAGCGGGACTTGATTCCCCAAATGCGTGATCGATGTCCATATTGCCTAAGATCATCGTTATATTATTTTTTCAAGTTTTAAGTTTAGTCCCAGTAAGCAAAGGTACATCATTTATAGCAGTAGTTACGGATGAAGCATTAATTAAATCTGAAGGAGAAGAACAAGAATGAAATAAAACATATATAAGAAACTACATAATGATTAATTATATCAAATGAATTCCATCAAAATAAAAGATAATCAACATGACAAGACTAATCTTTGGATTACGAATTGACTCACAATTTGATTTATCTTAAGGTAAACAAATAGCTTAAACAACACACTTTAAATACTTGCCTTCCTTTGGGCCGGATCAAGTACAAAAGGTGTCCTAAAGTTTAAGGTACTTGTTCCCCGGCAATAAAGAATATAAACAATTCACTTTAAACACCCGCCTTCCTTTGGGATGGTTCACAGCATTTAAAATGACCAAAAGTTTAGTTCAATTATTACCACATGAATGTAAATACTTAGTCAACAACAAGGTCTCCTTTGGGAAACAAGCATGTTATCACATATCAATATTTACATTCATCTTTTAACAAGTTTGAATTTAATCAACAAGGTCTCCTTTGAGAAACAGGCATGTTAATTATATCCAAAAATGTTAAGGATATAATTAATCGGAAACAAAAGGCCTTAAGGTTATTTCTGAAAATTTAAAGGGTAAATAAATAAGTGAAATTTATCATTAAAAGATAGTATCATTTTGTTCTACCCGTCCATTCTTAAAGTTCGATAACTCTAAGAACCGCCGAAGCGCGACTGGTGTCCAGATACTATAATTTACTAACAAATTATCACAAAAGACCAAAAGGGTATGAATGACCAAAAAATTGCAGTTCTATAAACATTGAAGCTTCTGCACACATGGGCGGCCGCGCAGGTCAAGGTGGGCGACCGCCCAAGCTTCAATTCCACAAATTTTGAAGTCGCTGTACACATGGGCGACCGCCCAGGTCAAGATGGGCGACCGCCCAAGCTGCATTTCACAGTCATTGAAGTTGTTGTACACATGGGCGACCGCCCAGATCAAGATGGGCGACCGCCCATGTGCCCAGTGCCCAGATTTGACGAAAAGTCACCATTTTTAACACCCTTTTATGAACAGTTTTGAACCAGGACAACGAGACATAACATCCAATACCCTTTAGACTATCAATTCTTAACTTAATGGTGAATGATTATTCAACCAAAGCAAGTAGATCCTTATACTCACATCACATTTTTAAATGTGTGGCTATACATTTGAACAAACTCACAACGCATCAAATGATGGTGGCTATGTCCAAAATAGGATAATCTTACATTAAGAATTGAAAGCCTTGTGTAAACCAAAATCAGAAATAGAATGAAGTTTATGAATATAATACTCTTAGACAAGATGAGTATCATGAACAAGAACAAAAACTAAATGAAATCATACAAGAATTAAAGCATAAGGCTTTATAAGAATTTCAAACTCAATCTAGTATATGAGTAGGCTCTGATACCAATTGTTGGAACATAAACGATCCATTAACCATGAACCGACTCACAACTAGATTAAGAAGAGAAGGAGAAGAAGAAGAAGAATAATACGGAAGCGTGTACCTTGTGATTCCATGATTGTTCTTAGTCTTGTTCTTGAGTAAAACGAAGTATGAAGATATTCTTCAAAGTAGGGAAGAGTAGATCTTCTAAATGATAGTGCCCACACTTGATCTTCTTAGTGAATAAAAGAGAAGATTTGTGACTGAATTTTGTAAATGAATAAGTGTCTCTAAATGGCTGATGGATAGCCTTTATATAGATAGAGAAGGGGCACTTCATTTAGGGACTACACCCTTTCATAAAGATGGTGGTGTGAAGTTACCATTATGCCCATCATTTAATGGTACTTACACCTAATGGAATTCTACACATTTTGTCTATACTTTAACATTATTAAATGATTATAACAAATGAAATTAAATAACATATATTAATTAATCCATGTTCTAACAGAACAGTCTATGGTCGAGGATTATGAATGGCCAATCAAGCTTCAAAACCAACCTGAAACATTTTGCTTCAGATGCTAGGTAAGAAAAGAAAGAAAAACAGATAATACTTGGTTTCCATCTCAAATCTAGAAAGCCACCGGAGTACTGCTGATCATCTATATGTCACTAATAAAGTTAGCACGACAGTTGGGTATTTCATTTCATTGTCGCATGAGGAACTGACAACGGACTACTTGATGCAGAGAGAGAGAGAGAGAGAAATGTATAACCAAAGCATAATCATTCAAGAAACACTGAAAACAAATAAGAATACAGCTCTTATCCTGATGCGCAATATTACTCCTGGCAGAATACATTTTTCCATGGTTATTGGATAAGCATATGTAATAACAATACATTAAGTATCCTGCCTTCTCATTAAAACCTATGTTTTGAAGCTAACATGGCATTAAAATTCTATTTTCACAAAGATTTTGGATGTTCGTTTGTTTGACTCTATGGACGTGCAAACACAACTGACTTGATCAAATTTGATAGCATAAACCGAGAGGCAATACGCAAAAGCATCTTTAGGCTGCTGGGATGATTAAAACAAAAAGACAATACAATGAATCTTTTTTTTTTTTAGGTATCTTCTTCTTCTTTTTTTTTTTTTTTTTTTTTTTTTGCACAAGGGTATTTATTGGCAAAGAAAACATGGTGATTTTCCGACTCTTCTTGCATGTCATGTAGGCCGTATTATGGGTTCAAGGACGGTGTATAAATGTATAGGGGATTATTTGGGTCCCTGCACCATCCACTAGCAGTACATTACAAAGGGAAGAGAGACATATATGATGAGCCAAAGCTCAAGGCTCAAGCTAAAACCGGATAGTGATTTTGAGACGGACATTAAATGAACCGGATAAAGATGTAGAAGCTCCAAACTGGGCAAGCCGAACCACCCCATACGGTTTCCTCCAAACCGCCTCCCACACTTATCATTTTTTACTTGATCCATGTGGTATCCCCCAAACCCATTTCTCATGAGATTCCTTTTAAATCCCACTCCTTCCCTATGACATGCGGGTATAGAGAAAACAATATTTGGAAGAGGTGATTTTATTATTGAAGAGCACGAGTGCTATATACAATACTAGGTCTAGGGTTATCTTGGTAACAAAGTAATTACAAATAAGAAAAATAATCACAAAATAATAAAAGATTACAACAAATAACCAACGATATATACAACAACTAAGATATGGAAGATATATCTTTATCATGCCCCCTCAAGTTGGACGATCGGGAAGTGAGACCAATCTTGGATATAAGGTCATGAAATCGAGTCCGGGCAAGTGGCTTAGTCAATGCGTCGGCTAGTTGATCATTGCCAGAAATGTGAGATACTCGAAGTTCTTGTCGTTGGACGTGTTCGCGAACAAAGTGATAATCTAACCCAAGGTGTTTCATTCTGGAGTGGAATCTTGGATTTGTTGCGACGTACGTGGCACCCATATTGTCACAGTATATAGCTGGACTCTAAGAGAGAGGAATGTTGAGTTCCTGAAGTAAATTGCGGATCCATAAGACTTCAACCGTTGTGGCCGTAATGGCATGATACTCGGCTTCTGTTGAGGAGCGGGCCAAAGTGCGCTGCTTTCTTGAGCTCTAAGAGATTGGGTTTTTGCCAAGGTAAACAATGTAACCCGTATTAGATGTGTAGTGATCCTTGTTGTCAGCCCAATCTGCATCGGTGAAGGCATGAAAAACAGAGGGAGAGTTACGACTGAGAAGATGACCGTTGGTATGGGTGCCTACCAAGTAAGGAAGAACCCTTTTTGAGAGATCCCCAATTAACATCAGCGGGACAATGCATGAATTGTGAGAGTTTGTTAACGGCATAGGAAATATCCGGGCGTGAGAGAGAGAGATATTGAAGGCCCCCAACGACGGCTCGATAATCCGTGGGCTGGGAGAGTGGCGTGCCTGCATGGAGGGATAAAGGGGGGTTATTAGCCATGGGGGTGGGGACTGGCTTGGCAGCATCCATACGAGCCCGTTGAAGAAGATCTTGTATATACTTATGTTGACCGAGAGTTATGCCATTGGGATGGGGAATGACCTCAACACGAAGAAAATAGGAAAGGTTGCCCAAGTCCTTGAGTGAGAAACAAGAAGAGAGAGCGGAGATAAAGGAATTTAGGAGTGTGAGTTTTGACCCGATGATAATTATGTCATCAACATATACTTGAAGATAGATGACATGGCTAGAATGATGAAGAGTAAAGAGAGAAGAATCGGAGACACATTTGACAAACACGAGAGAGAGAATGTATGACTTGAGCTCATTATACCAAGCACGTGGTGCTTTTGAGACAATATAGGGCTTGACGGAGTTTACAAACATGAGATGGATGAGTGGAGCCGACAAAACCAAGAGGTTGTTCCATAAAGGCATCTTCTTTGAGAGAACCTTGAAGGAAGACATTGTTTATATCGACTTGGAGAAGTGACCACCCATTTTGAATTGCAAGAGAGAGAATGAGATGAATAGTCGCAGGTTTGACAATAGGACTAAACGTCTCAAGTGTTATTCTTAATGAGGGCGTTGTACTTGGTTTGCTTGGCATCACGCCAGGTTTGACTTTTGAGGGCCTGAGCAACAGTGGTAGGTTTGGGTAGGGAGGTAGGAAGGGTTATGTGAAGATTCAATTTGTCCATGGGCCTGTGGATATTGTTCTGTATCCTAGTTGTTGGCTGAGAAGGAAGGAGAGAAGGGGGTGGAGAAGGCTGTGGTTGAGAGGGTAGCGAGGGAGTGTCTGCCGAGGTGTATGAGGAAGGGCTACTGGGGTTGGATAGTGTGGGTTGTATGGTTGTAGGTGGGGTAGCAGGTTGAGTAGGAAGAATGGGTATATGGAGAGACCATCAATCATTGATAGTGGGAGAAGGAGAGGGAGTGTTTGGTACGGACGGAGAGGAGAAGAGAAATTTGGATTCAATGAACATAACATGGCGAGATGTGTATATTTTGTTGGTGGATGGATCAAGGTAGTGATAGGCGCTTTGAGTGGCAGAATAGCCAACAAAGACACACTGAGAGGAATGGGGTTCTAGTTTGTGAGAGATATATGGGCGTAACCAAGGGTAACCTAGGCAGCCGAAAATGCGCAGTTTTTAATAGTTAGGTGGCTGATTGAAAAGCATGAAGAAGGGAGATTTAAGGTGTAATGTGGGGGTAGGTATTCGGTTTATGAGGTAACAAGTTGTGCTAAAGGCAAGGGTCCAGTAGGAACGTGGCATAGAGGCATTTGTGAGGTTGGAAAGTCCCGTTTCAAAAATATGACGGTGACGGCATTCCGTATACCCATTGTGTTCAGGTGTATGAGGTGGGGAAGTGAGATGGTTTATGACATAGGAAGCAAGAGTGGGACGGAGGCCAATGTACTCGCCACCATTGTCACTATAAATGGTTTTAATGGAATGATCAAAGAATTTTTCAGCGAGCAGTTTAAAACGATTAAAGATGGGAGTGGCATCATTTTTGTGCTTTAGAGGATATAACCATATATATTTATAATGGTGATCGACAAAAATATTGTAATAGTTAAATCCATCATGTGAGAGGAGAGGGGAAGACCATACATCACTTTAAAGAACATCAAGTGGACGATTTGATTTAATAGAATTATCATAAAAAAGTTGTTTGTGACTTTTGGAACAGTCACATGAATTACAATGAAAGAGAAAAGAATTGGGAATATTTAAATTAAAACTATTGCTGATGTGCCGAAAAATGGAGTAGGACGGATGACCAAGAAGATGATGCCAATTTGTTGTTGTCATGTTGACGGAATGAGTGGAAGGAGAGACTGGATTCCACTCGTAGATGCCTGACCTAGTTGGACCTTGGAGAATAATTGTTCCCGAATGAATGTCTTTCACAAAATAAGATTTTGGTAAGAAAGTTATTGAAGCATTATTATCACGGCAGAAAGAAGAAATGGAAATAATGTTGCGAGATATAGAGGGTACATGAAGAACATTTTTTAAATGAAAATTAGAGGAATGAGTGGAGAGAGATGTAGAACCGGTGTTAGAGATATTGAGGCCTGAGCCATCCCCAATAAGCAAATCTTCAGTACCGTATAGGGTGAATGCAAGGCAAGGTTTTCAAGATCATTTGTGGCATGGTGAGTGGCACTACTGTCTAGAAGCCAAGCCGGAGAGGGAGATGCATTGGTCATGGCTGTATGGGTGGATGGATTAGTGTTGGTGTGGCCTCTTAATGAAGGCCGAGGTAAGCCAGTGGGATTTGGATTGGAAAATGTATTAGGGTTAGGGTTTGGGACAGTAACATGTGGGTTTTGTTGCCAAAACATTTAGCATTGAGAGAGGTAGTGTCCGGGGGTACGATGCCATTGACAATGACCCTTGAAAGGGATGGAAGGTCAAGGGGAAAAAGAGGATCGATTCGATTCAGGAGTAGGCAGGAGGACAGCGGTATGAGAGGGAGTTCGGGAAGAGTAGGTGCGAGTAGGGTTTCTGGCAATATGGTTGACGAAAAGAGGGAAGGAAGGGGTGGATTTGGATTTGAGCTTGAGGGAGAGTTCTTTAGTGATGAGTTTCTCATATAACTCATCAAAGGTGATGGGGTTTTCATGATTTTGGATAGCGTAGATGACGCTATCGTAATCGGAATCATGGAGTTGGTCTAGGATCCTATCAACAATGTCGTCAGGATCAAGTGGACGACCTAGGGAGGCAAAGAGATCAGTGCAGTTTTTGATTTCATGCATGAATTCATAAATCAAATGGGTTCTTTTTGTGATATTGTGGGGATGGTATTTTAGTTGTTTTAGGTGACTTTTGGAAGGATTGACGTAGGTTTTGCTTAGAGTTTTCCAAGCATCATAGGTAGTGGGACAAAAAGAGATGAGTGGGACGAGAAGGGCAGAGAGAGAGCCAGCGAGAGCACCGAGGATGAGTTTGTCCTGGCGAAACCAGGAGGTGTAGGTCGGATTGGTAGTGGTTGTGCTAGGGTTTACGATTGTAGTGGTGGCGGAAGAATTGGTTTGTGGAGTTGTGTCGCCAGTGGTGGCAGTAGGATTTGCGGCAGGAAGGGATTTGGGAGGGGCAAGGGAAGTGCCATCAATAAACTTGCAGAGGTCAAGGCCTAGAAGGGTGGCCTCAATCTGAGTTTTCCAGGATATGTAGTTTGTTGGGGTAAGCTTAAGAACATGGGAGAGAGAAACAATAATAAGAGGGATATTGAGTTCGGCAGAGTTGGGAAGAACTTGGAAGTCAGGGGCGGTCATGAGGGAGGGAGGGAGGAGTAGGGCACAGAAATTTGAAGAAGGAAGAAAAAATTGGGATCTTAATGCTCTAATACCATATAGAGAAAACAATATTTGGAAGATGTGATTTTATTATTGAAGAGCTAGAGTATATATACAATACTAGGCATAGGGTTATCTTGGTAACTAAGTAATTACAAATAAGAAAAGATAATCACAAAATAATAAAAGATTACAACAAATAACCAACAATATACACAACAACTAAGATATGGAAGATATATCTTTATCAGTGGGTTCCTCCAAACTACTACATGCGGTTTCTTCACGAGTGTTCATCGTGACCAACAAAGCTCCCTCATTCACCCAATCACCTTAATAGGAAGAAGGCCCATATTCCTTGGAGCATACCTGAAATTACCCGGATCCGAGAGGCAGCGCGTTCGCGCCCCGGCATCTGGCATCTTTCGCGTTGGAGCGGCTGTCTCGCCGTTTTTTGTTTTGTAGAGTCGCCACGCCGTTTTTATTAAACCCAAAACATTGAAAAAGGGCATCAGTTTAAAGATAATTTTAAACTGTTTTTTGTGTGATGAGATTTTGAGTTCGGAGGTCAGATGACTCCCCGGGAAGAGAATATTAGAATATTAGAGCTCACCCGAGTAGCCTCGTAAAACGAGTCTTTCGGATACCCCTAATATCCTTTAAATGTTGTGTGTGTGTGTGTGTGTGCTTTTAAAAATGCATGCTGTATCGGATGTCTACATTGTATGCTATGTATGGAAATGTATTGAAATAGTGTAGGAAGGAAGCCTTACCAATGTTGGTTCGTGTCTGTCTTCCGCTGGAGAATAGTGTTTGAGGTCGGAGTAGCGTTCCGGTATGGATCGGGATTGCTTCGGGAGGGACCGGTTGTCTGCGGACAGAGTTTCGGCGTGAGTTGAGGTTGTAGGCTGCGTTCGGGCAGAGGTTCGGCGTGCGTGGGGATCGTCGGGATCACTCGGGCAGAGGTTCGGCGTGCGTTGTGGTGGCAGGAGTCACTCGGGCAGAGTTTCGGCGTGCGTTGTGGTGGCAGGAGTCACTCGGGCAGAGTTTCGGCGTGGTTTGGGATCGTCGGTTTGACTCGGAAAGAGCCGGGACACCGTGGAAAGACCAGGCAAGGCCTCGGAGTACCACGAGGGGCCTCAGAGTACCTCGAGAGTGCCTCGGGGCAGCGCGGGAGCGTCTCGGGAGCGCTCGAGGAGGCTTCGGAGCACCACAAGGGAGCTCGGAAGGCCTCGGAAGGATCCGAAAGGGGCCGGGAGTGCCTCGAGAGGACTTAGAGGGGAGCCAGAAGGCTAAGGGAGGAAGAGAGAAGAGGGAGGTGTGTGAAAAATGAGAGGGGGAGCCCTCTATTTATAGTAAAAATTTCGGAGCAAAGAGGTCCGTACGGACCTTCTTGGTTATCCAGAATTTTGGATTTCCTCGATTTGAGGGAATCTGCAATGATGGTGAATATTCTGGAATGATGATGTCCCCCATGCAAGAAGGTCCGTACGGACCAACTCAGCATGCAAAGAGGTCCGTACGGACCAACCATGCATTTGGGTAATCATTTCTTCCGGGATTTGAGGGAATATTGTGGACTTTAAGGGGATTCAAGAATTATGACAAAGAAAGAGGTCCGTACGGATCAATATTGCTTTCCCAATTTCTGAAAATTCCCAAAAGGTCCTTTTGTCCCTTTTATCCCAGAAGGCTCCTCCCTTGGTTTGGTTGGGGGTTTGAGAGGGTTTTGAGAGGGTTTTGAGTGAGAGAGGTCTCCGAGACTGCGTTGATGAGTGCGGTGTTTCCCGTGTGTTTGAAAGGGGGTGATCCAGATTGGGGTACTTACGAAGCCCCTCGACGACGTCACTTATGAAAGAAGTGGGGTCGCCGATAAGATAAGGGTCCTAATCTGGATCGCGTGCCGGGAGAGGAAGTGACCGTGAGGGTCAATGTGAGGACGTGGTGGTGTCCTTTTGTGTGACCGTTTAGGTCAATAGGCTGGACCCTGTGATAGGATTCCTACGTATCCCTGGCGGGAATCAAGCCTGGTCGTAGTTCGGGTGTGGGGTGAGTGTTTTTGTGAATGCGGGCGTGGTGGTGCCCTGAAGTGTCGTGTGACCGCCGAGGTCAGTGGTAAGGACGTGGTGGTGTCCTGGGTGACCGTATAGGTCGATGGCTGGACCCTGTGATAGGATTCCTACGTATCCTCGGCGGGAATCAAGCCCGGTCGTAGTTCGAGGTCGTGAATGTGTGAGTGCATGTGGGCGTGGTGATGCCCTGAAGTGTTGTGTGACCGCCGAGGTCAGTGATAAGGACGGAGTGGTGTCCTAAGATGTGGTGACCGCCGAGGTCAATTGTGAGGACGTGGTGGCGTCCTGGGATGGAAATTTTACGATTTTCCTAATCGGGTGGTTTAAGGCCTTCCGGGCCGGAGATAGAGTGAGGACTTGAATCGTCTTCGATTGCGGTTGGTGCCACGCCAGAGGACTTTGAATCGTCTTACGCGGCGGTGGTGCCACTGGCCAGAGGACTTTGAATCGTCTTCGCGGCGGTTCTTGTTATGCGCGAGGACTTTGAATCGTCTTTTGCCGCGATTGGTGCCACGCTTGAGGACTTTGAATCGTCTTCTAGCCGCGTTGGTGCCACGGAGGACTTTGAATCGTCTTCAGCGGACGTTGGTGCCACGCCGGGAGGACTTTGAATCGTCTCTTACGGCGGCGGTGGTGCCTGCCCAGAGGACTTTGAATCGTCTGGCGGCGGTTGGTGCCACGCTGGAGGACTTTGAATCGTCTTCTGGCGGCGGTTGGTGCCACGCTGGAGGACTTTGAATCGTCTTACGGCGGTGGTGCCACGGCCCAGAGGACTTTGAATCGTCTTCTGGCGGCGGTTGGTGCCACGCTGGAGGACTTTGAATCGTCTTCTGGCGGCGGTTGTGGAGGCATGGCTGCCTTGTGCTTCGAGAGGCGTAGATGCCTTTGTGTTTTTGCATGTTGAGTAGAAGGTTGGACTTACGATGACTGCCGGTGCTTGCGCTGCCGTTGAAGTGGGCAAGGATGACGGCCGGTGATTGCTTCCCCATTTGGCATTTTGGAGGCGCTTCGTGCCTTGGGACTTGTACTCGGAGGTGTTGGCTCCTTCTTGTGCTTGTTTTGCCGTTGAGTGGGCAAGGATGATGATCGGTGCTGGGGATATGCAGTCTTGTATGACTTCCCCTTGGCTTGTTGGGGAGGAGCTCGGGCTTACTTTGATGGCCGGTGCTTGCGCTGCCGTTGAAGTGGGCGAGGACCGGTCTTACGTCGGCTTGGCCGGTGCTTGAATTGCTGGGGATGCATGACCGTAGGGCCCTTTTACATTGGGAAGATGACTTCGGACCTCCAGTGGTTGAGTTGTCGTTGAGCGTTTGGAGGCGTCTTGCGCCTTGATATTCGTGCTGGGAGGTGTTGGCTCCTTCTTGAATTGCCGTTGAGCGGGCGTTGGTTGAATTGTCGTTGAGCGTTTGGAGGCGTCTTGTGCCTTGGGATTCGTGCTGGGAGGTGTTGGCTCCTTCTTGAATTGCCGTCGGGCGTTTTGGAGGCGTCTCGTGCCTTGATATTCGTGCTGGGAGGTGTTGGCTCCTTCTTGAATTGCCGTTGAGCGGGCGGTGGTTGAATTGCCGTTGGAGTGGGCGAGGACCGGTCTTACGTTGATGGCCGGTGGTTGAATTGCCGTTGAAGTGGGCGAGGACCGGTCTTACGTTGATGGCCGGTGGTTGAATTGAAGGGTTAGGGACCATTCTGCACTTGGATTTGCTGGAAAAGGCCTCAGGACAGCCAGGGGCAAAGATTATAAGGGCAGGAAAGTAATTTGGCCACCCCTTGCAAAGAGGTCCGTACGGACCAACCTGGATGCAAAGAGGTCCGTACGGACCACCTTTGTTTTTTACAGCTCCTGTTTTGACCAGGCTTAAATGCCGAGGCTCCCCCACTTCTTCTTCCTCATTTCCAGTTCGTGAACCAGGCGAGAGAGAGAGAGAAAAAATCCTCCATTGTTAACCAAAATCAAAAATTTTTTGCTTGAATTGCTTGCCATGGCTGAAGGATCTCGAAGGAGTCGTCGTCAACGCAGTCAAGAAGTGGTCGAGCAACGGATGGAGCTCCAAAGGAATTGGATTTCGTTCGTTCCATCTTCGAAGAACCCGGATGTCTTGTATCCGAATCCGGAGGTGCACAATCGTCGCTCTATGAACGTCGGGGAGGTAAGAAATCCGTTCCGTTTTGATTCCCTGCTCGAATTTTTGAATGCTAGAACTAGGTTTTAGTTTTTCGCATTTTTGAATTTTTTGTTATTATTTTATGCCTTTTTGTGAAATTCTTGATGAATTGTTGAAAATGGACATGTAAAAATTGTGGGTATGTGTATTTTGTGCAGAAATGTGTAGATTAGCTCTTATTTGTGAAAATAAAGTGCCTATCTAGTGAATTGCATGCTTTGGTGTTTTGTACCTAATGCTATTTATGTATGTACATTGTGAGAAAATTTGTCGTGTAGTGACAAATTTTGTGAAAAATGTGACATGTGCCGTATTTTGTGACGGGTTATATGTGAAAGTGTGTGCCGTGTAGGGACGGATTTTTCTTTTAAAAATGTGCTATATAGTGTGTGCCGTGTTTTTGGGTGACGGACTCTGTGGGGAAAATATGTGCAATATGTGCCGTGTTTTTGTGACGGGTTATATGTGAAAAATATGTGCAATGTGTGCCGTGTTTTGTGACGGACTGCATGGGAAAAATTATATGTATAATGTATGTGAAAATTATGTGCAATATATGTGCCGTGTTTTGTGACGGGTTATATGTGCCTTTATATTAAGTACTGTGATTGACGTACCTTTGCTGTGTTTACCTGCAAGATGCGGGGCTTATGGCCGGGAAGGCCAAGAGGATGAAGACTCGGGGATCGCTCGAGGCTGTTGTTGAGCTGTGGCAACGGATGCCTGATATTTCTGTGGACGGTAGGCCGAGTCCCAGGAGGCTGGTCTACGCTTCTGGCCTGGGGGTGTTCGTCGAGAACCCGGGTCGGGGTTTCGACACGAGGAAGAACAAGAGCGTCTTCCTTGGCCTTTACGAGTACCGGTGGGATACCACCCACACCTTCCATCCGAGCCGGGAGAGGTGACGGTGACGCCTACCGACTTTGCTGCGATCACCGGGCTTTCCTTCAAAGGAGGGCCAGACGGTGGAGGGATATGATCTCCGATGTAGTCTTTGGGCCGAGCTGTTGGGCTTTGAGCCTCGTCCTCGCAGGGCCCGGGCATGCCGTATAGTGACGTGGAGCCGAAGATTACGGCCGTATTGGGGCCTACATCCGGGTACCGGCCAGGTGACGGCGGAGCAAGCTTGGCGCGCTCCTTTTTGTGGTATGCACCGTCCGAGACTTTGTTCTCGAACCACGCGACCGCGGCTCCCTTTGCTACGTTGGAGAGCTTGATTGACTGGATAGGGTCTGCGACATTGCTTGGGGCGAGGCAGCTTGGGCCGAGCTCTACTTCTCCTTGGACCGGTTTAGCCGGGGCGCGCCCGTCGTCCGTTTTGACTTTGCTTCACGGAGGTATGAGTTTATTGCCGTGTTTTTGATTTAGCGATGCATTATTTCTCCACTTTGTCTTTTGCACCGAGCCTTCTCTCGTTTTTGTCACAGTGTGGTTTTATGAGGTTTTCCGATGCTTCCCGTGGGATAGAGATCCCGGGCCGTTGGCCGCGCACCCTCGCTATGTCGGGCCGGGCTCGTACGGCGAGGAAGAGGAGGACCAGCAGAGGGAAGCTCACCATCGCCTACGGGATGTGCAGTGAGCGTCCTGGAGAGGGGTAGCCGGAGGGGTTCGTCTTGTTCCCGTGGCTCGGTATGAGGGGATGAGTTTGAGGGCTCCCGAGGTGACAGCGCGCGGAAGATGCCGCGCGGCTTGACTTGTGATGTCATGTATCCGGGAGAGCGGGTCTTCCGGCAAAGATGGCCCCGGTGTGCTTCCCGTGGCTCCGAGGGACCCTCCCTTTGGGATGCTTGATTCCCGGACATGGACGTGCTCGATTTCGAGAGGTACCTTGGCGGTGTCGGCGCCGAGGAGTTCATTTTATATGGAGAGGAGTACGGGGCCTTCGTGAGGAGGAAGCTGAGGACGCCGCAGTTACTGGCGCGAGAGAGAGAGGCTGGCCCGCAGGCTCCCCCAGAGGTTCCGATGCCGGACCGGATTTCACGTATGTCCGTGGGGACGGATCGAGGAGGAGGGTGTTCAGTACCCGTTCCTCGAGCAGCTCGCCGCATACAGAGTGGACCCCGATAGATCGGTGAGTGTGCCGACTCTTTTCCATCTTGGCATCTTTTACGTATTTTTCTTTTTGTTGTTGAGTGTAACCGTATTGCCGAGCGTTTCCTTGGCCGCTTGTTGGTGCAGTCCCGGGAGAGCCTATGATATGTTGACTCGCCGTTACGTGGCGACGCGTTCCTTCGCTAAGAAGATGGCGTCGAAGATGTCCCGCCGGTCTTCGCGTCGTGTGCCGCCGCACGAGCCTATGCCTTCGAGGCATTCGTGGACGTTCCTCCGCCTAGAGCCGAGCCTGAGCCGCAGCAGAGGGGCCTTCGAGGGGCGGCATGCATGGATGCCGGACGTCTTCGGGAGCCGCAGTGGCCTTCGAGGGAGCAGCCCTTTTATCGCTTCATGCCTCCGCATGGTGCACAGGTGAGGGTTCCTCGTAGCCTTCTTTCTTTGATCCTTTCGCCGGATTTGATCCTTCTGAGTACTTTTCGTGGGAGCCTCCGGCGGGTGCTCGGTATTCCGACGACGAGGATGTGACGGGCGAGTTCGCTGGGATGCCCGACTTTTCTTTGGAGGACCTCGGCGAGGATGATGATGCTGAGGAGTCTGATTAGTATTCATTTGCTTTCCCTCTTTTCATATCCCTCTTTTTTTTGTTTAGCAACAGACATTTATGGGTACCTGTAATAAAACACATGTATTTGCATGGCAAACAGCATTTTATTTTAAGATGTAATGTCAATTTTGTGATTCCCGGGAATTGTCCTAGAAATTGTTGCTATTATTATTTTTTATTTTGTGCATGCCACGCGAGCTGAGAGTGCATTTGTGGGTAGTGTATGTTTGCCGGGAATGGCTTTGGCCAGTGTTTGGGCAGTTTGGAGCAAGGTTTTGCTGAGGACAGTGGCTTTTGTACTGTTTGCTGGGGAAATGGGTTCTGTTTGCAAGGAGGTCCGTACGGACATACTTAGCATGCAAAGAGGTCCGTACGGACCAACCTTGCTTTTGGGAAGGACATGAATGCTTTCCAAGATCCGGGTTCTTCCTCATTTCCCCATTTGCAGCCATTTTCGAGCTTTCTTCCCCATTTTCTTTAGGAACCTCCATTTTTGCCATGGATTCTTCGTACGTCCCTAGAATTTTGCCGAGGCTTTCGCAGAGAGGCAAGCACACTTCCTTGAGCAGCTTGAAAACGTGGATGCGGCGCCGTATGAGGCATCGTAGACGGGCTTTCGAGGTAAGGTTTCGTCTTTGCTCGGTTTGGTCTTTTAAGGAGTTGGTTCCTGATTGGGATTTGTTGCGGGCGGCCGCGAAGTTCTGGGATGTTAGGAGGCACGTGTACTGTTTCTCCTACAATGAAATGGTGCCCACTTTTGAGGATTTTCGGGCTTTGATTGGAGGACCGGAGGTGGAGGCTATCTCGCTTCCTTTGATTGGTGGTCTTCGTGAGCGTGAAGCTTGCACTTTCTTCGTACTTCGTTGGAAGAAGTGCAGGGCATGATCCTTGATTCGGGTCATATCGACATTTCCGGAGCGGTTCATGGTTGATGATGAGAGTGACGTCTCTTGGGATGTATTTGCCTTGTGCGTACGATAGCGACGCTCTTCCCGGGTCGCCTTGGCATTTGTGATGGGGCTTTGCTAGATGTGGTAGGGCACCGCAGAGCCGGAGAGGATATTGTCCCGTTGGTGCCGGGGGAGACTCTTCATGGTATCGACCGTCCGGCGACCGGGGATCGTTTTATGAGAGGGGAAGCCCCGCTTTGCTCACCTTGTGGCCGCGAGAGAGACTTCAGCCATGTCCGAGGCTCCGACGTCGTTTAGCCCGTGGTCATTTGCTCGCCGACCTCTTGCGTTGGATATGGATCACCCGCCCGGGAGAGATGGATGGCACGCCTTGGTACGCATCGATCCGCCGGTGGGTTCCGCATCGGAGGATTGAGACCAGGAGGGTCTTGCAGAAGGGTCCTACGCCGTCGTAGTTCCAGTTTGTCTTGGTCCTCCTTCTATATTCCGTCGCTTGTTTCCTGGCAGCTTGGGATGAAGCAGAGCCTTTGTTGGCCGGGATGACCTTGCTACTGCGGAGGTAGTTCCTCTTTGTATGGCGGCTTGTGTGCCTTCTTGTATTTTCCGAGGGTATGGAAGTATTCCGCTTTCCCTCCCGTGGTACTCCTTAGACGTCTGGGAGCGTTGTATTGACGACTCGCATCCGGCCCGGTATGAGCAGCGTGTTGGGCAGTCCCAAGTGGTCTCTGGAGAGCAGGTGCGTGTAGCGATTCTAGACCCGCTTGCCGTAGCAGCCTATTGCCTTAGGAGTTCAAGCCCGGTCTCGACCCTTCGGATGTGACGGGAGACACTTTGTTTGACTACGAGACTAGAGTTGACCGACCGACAGGGAGAGGTCCTCTTTACAGACTCGCAGGGAGGAGATCCGAGCCGAAGCACGGGCGAATGAAGCCCCGAGAGCTACTGGATTATTTGACTCTACGGGAGGACCCCCGGATCTCGGACTGAGAGACGCAGAGTTGGTTCACGTGAAGCGAAAGAAGACTCGCCGGGGACGAGGGAAGAAAGGAAAGAATGGAGAGTGGACAAGCGCAGATGGCGCGGAATGACCTCCTAGGTATCCATTCATTGCATTGCAAACACATTATTAGTTAAATGTATTAAGCTGTCTTTTAGCATGTTGTGATCTTGAGAGTAGACCGTGCTTGAACTCATCAAGAAATGTTGTAACCATTAGTGATTTGTGATTTACTTTTAAAGCTTTATCGAGACGCAAGATCTTTTGTTTGCCTTTGCTTCTGTTGTGCACTTTGTCGGCGTCCATCTTTGGACTTTTCTGTTGCATTCGCTGACCGAAGCGCCTGGGCCCCGACGGCAATCCCTTTGCACGAGGCTTCAGTGCTTGGCTGAGAGGTTGAATGATCTCCTGACAAATCGTTTTGACGGTCTTTTTCGTAGCTTCCTTGCCTCTTGTTGGCGTCGGGCTCTTGACCTCTTTTTGCAGCTTCTGTTTGAGCTTCTTTTGTTTTTTTTTTGTGAGCCCTTGCTCGAGCTCTCTTTTTTTTTGTGAGCCTTTGCTCGAGCTCTCTTTTTTTTTTTTTGAAGCGCGTGAGGGCGAAGACAAACCCCTGGCTTGGAAGCAGACATGAGTCAGTCGTTTGATGCTGAGTGACCCTCGGACGTCCTTTGATGTTGCCGCCGTCGTTTGATTTGGTCGAGGTGACTGTTGGGGCGTGTTCTTGAAAAGTGCGTATCTTGATGGAGGTCTTGATTGACATTCAAACTTTTGACTTTTTTGTGTGTTTTTAGACCGGACCAATTAAGGTTGCCTACGTTCCCCCGAACTAGAGGGCTCAGGTCTGCGTAGTTCGACACTACATGGAGTGCCAAGAGATGCACAGCTGTTCTTCTTTAGGCGAAGTATCTGCGAAGTTTGCTTCCGTTGACTGGATTCATGAATGGATTGCCGTCTAGGTCTGTCAGCTTCATGGCGCCTCCGGAGAAGATCTTTTGAACCACGAAAGGGCCGATCCATGTGGGTTCCCATTTTCCCCGTGGGTTGGTTCGAGTGGGAGGCTTTTCTTTGAGTACAAGGTCACCTTCCCTGATGTCTCGGGATTTGACTTTCTTGTCGAAAGCTCTAGCCATCCTGCTTTGATAGGCTCGGACGTGTTCCATGGCCTTTAGTCGTCGTTCGTCTAGCAGAGCCAATTCGTCATGTCGGCTTCGGAGCCATTCGACTTCGTTGATGTCATTTTCCAAAGAGCACTCGGAGTGAGGGAATTTCCACTCGATGGGAAGGACTGCTTCCATCCCGTAGGTCGTGGCAAATGGGGTTTCTCCCGTGGGTCGTTTCGACTGATGTGCGGTAGCCCCAAAGTGCAAGGTGCAGCTTCTCGGGCCAATCTCGTCCTCGGGTGGTCATTTTTCGGATGATCCGTTCGAGGGTTTTGTTTGCTGCTTCCACGACGCCGTTTGTTTGTGGCCGGTAGGGAGAAGATTTGTGACGTGTGATCTTGAATTCACTGCCAGCGTCGAATTCCCCTTCGAAGTGTGAGCAGTTGTCTGATATGACCTCATTTGGGATGCCGTATCGGCATATGGTGTTTTCCTTGAGGAAATGCGCGACCTTCTTGGAGGTGAGTACCTTGTAGGACTTGGCTTCGACCCATTTGGTGAAGTAGTCGATGGCTACTAAGATGAACTCGTGACCGTTGCCGCTCGGGCGGAGCGATTTTCCCGATGACGTCAATTCCCCAAGTGGCAAAGGGCCAAGGTGTAGTCATGCAAAGAGAGATCGTGGGGTGGTAGATGATTGAGGTTGGAGAACCGTTGGCACTTGTCGCAGCCTTTTCGGACAAAGTGGATGCAATCCGCCTCCATGGAGATCCAAGAGTAGCCCATCCCGAGAATGATTTGCATCGTGGCTCGGCGTTCATGTGGGGACCGCAAGCCCCATTGTGGACTTCGTTCATGAACTTGTTTGCTTCTTCTTGGCTGATGCAGCGTAGGAGTGGCCCATGGTAGCGTTTCATGTATAGCATGTCCCCGAGGATGACGAAGTGAGAGGCGAGGCGTTTTAGGGCCATGATGCTCTTGGTTTTGACCCCTTCTGTGTGTGGGTCTTCCTTGTTCATGAAGGTGGTTTCCGCTCTTGAGGTATTGGAAGATCCTGGTTGTACCATGGCTCATTGACGGGCTTGGGTTCTGGTTCGATCTCACAACAGTAGGCAGGGATTTCCTTTCGTCCGACTTTGAAGGGTTTGATTGCTTTTCCTTCAGGGATCTCCACGAGTGAAGCCAAGGTGGCTAAGGCGTCTGCAAACCTGTTTCGGTCTCTTGGTAGATAGTGGAAGGTGACCTCTTCGAACTGTGTGATGAGGTCCTCCATGTGCGTGGTATTTTTGCAAGCCCGGGTCTATGGTTTTCCATTTGTTGGAGACTTGGTTGATGATCAAGGCCGAGTCCCCATAAACTTCGAGTTTCGGACATTCCTCTCGAGTGCGGCTTGTAGTCCAAGAAATAAGCAGCTTCATATTCGGCGGCATTGTTGGTTACCTCGAAATTGAGCTTTATAGCAATTGGGGTGTGCTCGTCCTGGGATCTACCAAGAGCATACCGATGCCGTTTCCTTTTTGTTGGCCGCTCCGTTGAAGAACAGTTGCCATCGATTTTCGCCTTCGATTGCGAAGATTCCCTCGTCCGGAAATTGTGGTTCGGGGCCTCGAGCCTCGTCGGTTGGGAAATCGCCGCTTGTTCACCATGGCCCGTCCCTTGATTGACTTTTGGTTTACGTACTTGATGTCAAATTCCGCTAGGAAGAAAGACCATTTGGCGAGCCTCATTGACAGAGATGGTTTGTCGAAGAGGTACTTGACTGGGTCCATTTTGGAAACCAAGTGTACCGTGTGTGACTACATGTAGTGCCGTAGTTTCCCGACAACCCATACCAAAGCTGCGCAGGTTTTCTCGAGGGCTGAGTAGTTGAGTTCGCTGCCTTGAAACTTTCGACTGACGAAGTAGATGGCATTTTCGACCCGTGACTCCTTCTTTTCTTGACAGAGCATGGCTTCAACTGCGGTGTCCTGGCCACGCTAGGTATAGCAACAGTGGCTTTTCCTCGTGGGGAGGACAGAGAATCGGAGGACTCACAAGGTATGCTTTTATTTTTTCAAAGGCATCTTGGCATTCTGAGTTCCATTCGATGTCGGCGTTTTTCTTCATCAGTTTGAAGATTGGCTCGCACATAGAGGTCAATTGGTTGACGAAGCTACCGATATACCGTAGGCGACCCATGAAGCTTTTCACCTCTCGTCCGAGTTTGTGGTGGTCTCATTTCGATGATAGCCTTGATCTTTGAGGATCAACCTCGATGCCTCTCTCGGTGACCATGTATCCCAAAACCTTGCCTCGGTTAACCCCAAATGTGCATTTGGCGTGGTTAAGCCTCATTGAGTGTTTTCGGAGGCGATTGAAGAATTTTCTCAGTTCTGTGAGGTGTTGTCCGTCCGATCCCTTTGAGTGGACGACCATGTCATCGACGTACACTTCGATCTCTTTGTGGATCATATCGTGGAAGAGGGCGGTTCTTTGCCCTCTGGTAGGTAGCCCCAGCGTTCTTTAGTCCGAACGACATTACAATGTTGCAATAGGTTCCCCAGGGGGTTGTGAAGGCTGTCTTTTCTTGATCTTCTTCGGCCATCTTGATTTGATTGTAACCGGCAAACCCGTCCACGAAGGACTTGACTTCGAAATTGGTCAGAGTGTCTACCAACATGTCGATGTTGGGTAGTGGAAAATCGTCCTTGGGGCTTGCTTTGTTGAGATCTCGGAAGTCCACGCAACAAAGATACTTTTCCATTGGCCTTGGTGACCGTGACGATATTGGAGAGCCATGTGGGGTACTCGATCACCCTGATGAAGCCGACGCGGAGCATTTTTTCGATTTCCTCTTTGACTTGTAAAGACCATTCTGGCTTGATTCGGCGTAGCTTTTGCTTGATGGGCTTAGCCTCGGGATTCAAGGGGATCCGGTGCTCTACAATGTTAGGGTCTAATCCGGGCATGTCTCGGTAAGACCAAGCGAACACGTCCACGAACTCTTTGAGCAAAGGCAGCCAATGCGTCTTGCTTCGTGCCGTGAAGAAACTTCCGATTTACGTCTCTTTTGGCTCTTCAAATAGCTCTCAAATTCACTTTGGTTAAAACCTCCTCGGCAGCTTGGGCCCGGTTTTTCTCTCGTTTGACAACATGCTTAAAGATGTGCTTAATGTATTGTTCGTTTAATGTGTCTGCTTCTTTATCAAGTGAATCGTTATTAACTGTTTGTGTGTTAGTTAATTTATCGCCTTGTTAAAGATGCAATGAGAGGATACTTGGAAAGATCGAAGCATTCATTAAGAGCATACGGGAATACATTATTGGCAATGAGTTCGTAATCTTCTGGCGTGAGGCCATCAGATGACTCGAGAGACTCAAATTCAAAGCTAATGGACTCAGGGATGAGTTTTGACACTAGACTCTAGGACTCGAGGGGTCGACCAAGTTGTTCGATCATGTCCTTTTGGCCGGGCAGCTGGGTCCGGAGAAAGTGGCCCAGCTTATTGAGTGGCAATGAGCTTGATAGGAGATGGGGCTTGAAAGGCTTTATGTCACCGTTCCCGATCATTGCTATCACAGAGTTATCGAAACAAAATCGATTATATCCGGCATCTCGATTTCTTCTTTGAAGAGCAGTGGAGCAAAGTGGCTCGTCCCAAGCATCGTCCGCGGAGTCTTTTGCTTTTGTCTTGGGCATTACTAGCTCGAATGCACTCGTCCCGCTTGTTGAAGGCAGGAGTGTTGACAGAGAGTTTTTCGAGTTCTTCCGCCAAAGAGGGGGTTTTCCCGAACCAAAATTCATTGTGGAATAGTGGTGGTTGTGGATCCCGCAGGGGCGGTGTGTCGAGGAATGCTCTTCGGACAGGATTTGGCTTCGAGGCCTCCGAATCTTGCCAGTTCTCGCTGGAGCTTGTCCATGGTTGTCGGCCAGAACTTTGTTTAGCAATCGATCGCCTGTTCCCTTTTCTCGGATCTTCTTCCAAGTTGCGGGCCTTCTTTGTGAAGTACTTGGTCATGTCGAAGCCGTAAGGACGAAGATCGGAGATGGCGTGCAAGCCTCTTTTTGTTATCTCGTGGAGTGTTTTCGTGCAGCTCGCTTGTCCTCCGCAATGTGTTCGGGAGTAGGAGAGTATCCTGTGCCGTGCAAGGTATTCTCCGTTCTTTTGATATTGATGATCTCGTTGAGTGCCCCGATGGCGTTTTCCCAAACCGAGCCCCGGATGTAGTTCATGTGCTTCATCATTTTCATCGGGGAGGAATCTTGTCCCAAATCAAAGGCAAATCTATGTGGCACACTGGGCCTTTGGGCTCTCGATGGTGAACCCCGTGAGCATCATGCCGTCATCATCGTGTTTGATCTCTAAAACCGGGACGCCGTTGGTGTCGGTCCTTTCAAAATGACTATGCCGTCGCCGTAGATGATGGTCGATCTGTTCCTTGGACGAACTTTACGCACCGATGGAGAGTGGATGCCACCCCATTGATCCGATGTAGCCAAGGGCGTCCCAAAATGGCAAGTGAAGGTGATCGGGATGTCGATGACTAGGAAGTCTGTCGGACCATTTGTTTTCCGAACCACAAGTTCAAGGTGGCTATTCCCAAGATCGGGCGGGATGTTGAGTCGTATGCCTTGATTGCCTCGAGTCGAGGGCTTTAGATCGCCTTGCTTTGATCCCTAGCAAATCCATCATTTTGGCCGGAAGGACGTTTCACGTGGATGATCCCCCATCTACCAACACTCGTGGGAGACGACGCTCGTCCGGGCTTGAACTGTTATGTAGAGAGGCTCGTTATGGTCGCCCCCAAATTTTGGAAGGTCGAGCTGCAGCGAAGGTGATGATATTGCCGTAATTGACGTTGCCAATCATCTCGAACCGCTTCATCAGTGTCACCGTGATGGGAACCATGGTCCGGGCCGTGCTTTCTTCCAACTTGAGCTTGTGCGGGTAAGATGAAGTGAGTAAGGACCGTGAGCGAGATGTTAGCCTCGAGTGCGCTTGAGCCGTGTCAAGACAGATCTTCACCTTTGGGTCCAAGGTTTCGCCTTCTTTGGCGTAGGGTCCCTTTTCGCCCGTGGCTCGGGTATGGCCGGCCTTTTGTCCGTCCGTGGAGGATTCACCGGGATTTGACCGGAACGTGTCGAACATTCACCTCTGGACTTATGGTTTTGCTTGTCTCTCCTATTTCGTAGAGTGGGAGGAGCTCCGATTGGCGTAAGGCCGACCGCGCATTTCAATTCCGTTCACCGTCATAGCCTTTACCGAAGCATCAATAGTGGCTTTGAGATCTTCCCAAGACAGGGGTTGGATTATCTGGACCTTCGGGCCTTCGGTGGCGGTGCGAAGCTCGTCCCACTGATCATGGAGCGTACATTGCCATGGCCTTGTGCGCAGCTAGGCTTGGCCGGAGTAGATGACGTAGTAGTCAAACTTTCCCGAGGGTTCTCCAAGGGTTCCGACTGTGGGATCACCGCATTCATACCTCTTTTTCGCTTTTTGTTGAGAAGATAGCTTCTTCTTTCGTCGAGGACGGCCCTCGTTCATTGCATCCCGGAATTCCATTTCCGTGCACAAGCACCGCAATCGCAGCACGTCCCACCAGATGTGTTCGTTGTTCGGCGGTGGTACCGGGACCTCGTGAGGCCGGATGGGCAAGCTTTCCTCCGGAAGGTCTTGTGGCCTTACGTCATAACCGCATGGCTCGTACGAGGGTAACAGGTTGACTTCTGGGAGACAATGAGAGATGTTAGAGGCTATAGGAGCAGTCATGGCTTGGGAAGCCCCAGGTAGTTGGGTGGCTAATGTTCCGAAGTGGTGCATGGCACCTTCGATCCAGGCTTGTTGCTCACCTTGACGTTTCTCAATAGTCATGAGGACCTGCCAAACTTCTTCCAATGTTGGGAAATTTCTTGGGGGTAAGGTCCCGTTCTCATCGTTGTTATCCACTGACTTGGCCATGGGGAATTGACGGACTGTCCTGGTGACAGAGCTGGGAAGGAGGTAGGACCTTGCTGTTTTGACACTGGGAGACGGGTTCCCGGGTACTCTCGACCACTCTCTGTTAGCTGGAGGGGGTGACGGGCAAGGTTTAGACACGGGAATGGCCTAACGGGATAAAAGGGGAAAGCTCACGTGGCATGCGGTTTCCGTTTCTTTTATTTTTTGATGATTTTTTTTTTTTTGTGGTTTTAATTTACTTAAAACATGTTTTCTCAGAGTCCTAGGTAGGTTGGAAAAGATTGCTCTTCTTTTTCGCAACTATGCTAGATCCTGGGTCAGTGGAGACCATCTCGCGCGGCTATAAGCCCCTCGTTTGCACCCGTATTTCGACATCCCAGGTGGACAGCCTGTGCGAGGGTCCTATAGTGCAAGCGGTTTCCACCGGCCTAAAAGAAAAATCGAACCTAAGTGACCGAGCCTCAAGTCATGTTCGTTTTGATGCGTTAGCCATGTGAATAGTGAACCAAGCCGGCCACCGAGTCAAGATCAGAGTGTCAAGCAGTTCGGCATGACCTTCTCTTGCGCTTGCTTCTCAAGCGCAAGTGGATCTCAGCGACGTTAGGCGTTGGCCGGGTCATATCGTCATGGCCGACGTATCAAAGGCGTGATGACATGGTGTCATGCGAGCATGGATGTATATCCGGACGGAACATCGTTCCTGGGTGTAGCTTCGAAAATCAAGATCAGTCAAGATTTTAGCATGACCTTTCATCACTTTGCTTGCGCAAGGGATCTTGAGTTCCGAGCCTTGACTCGAAAAATGGCCGGCATGGTATATGTATCCAGCCGTATGATACCTGACCGGGTAAAACCAACCGAGTCCGGACAGAGTGTGACTCAAGACTCAAACGTGCGTGGTTGACGCTTGGCTAGGATGGGATGTTTGGAATGATCCCTGCGCGTCCAAGAGGCCTAGGAAGACCTAACGGATCGCAACCGAGACCACTCCGGTTGAGGGTTGTAGTGTGCTGTATCCGAGGCAAGAAGGCGAGTAGCGTGTGGTGTAACCGAGGCAAAGACACAGTGTGAGTAGAGTGCGGTGTAACCGAGGCAAGAAGTGCGCGTAGTGTGCGGTCTCTAAAATTCTTTTTCCGAGTAAAACAGAAGTTTTTTTGAAGAATTTTAAATGTATGCAGATGTATATTGATGCATTTTTTTGTATTTTTTTTTTTTTGTAAAATAAAAACGAAGCACGTGCACACACACAACAGTTAAAGAAAGGGGGTAAAATGAAAGTTTGACCCTCATCATCGTTTTAAAAATCTTTTGTTTTGTTTAAAAGTTTTTAAAACAAAATAGTCCCCAGTGGAGTCGCCAACTGAAATTACCCGGATCCGAGAGGCAGCGTTCGCGCCCCGGCAAGATCCGGCATCTTTCGCGTTGGAGCGACGTGCCTCGCCGTTTTTTGTTTTGTAGAGTCGCCACGCCGTTTTTATTAAGCCCAAAACATTGAAAAAGGGCATCGCTTAAAGATAATTTTAAACTGTTTTTGTGTGATGAGATTTTGAGTTCGGAGGTCGATGACTCCCGGGAGAAGAGAATATTAGAATATTAGAGCTCACCCGAGTAGCCTCGTAAAACGAGTCTTTCGGATACCCCTAATATCCTTTAAATATTTGTGTGTGTGTGTGTGTGTGCTTTTAAAAATGCATCTTTGTATCGGATGTCTACATTGTATGCTATGTATGGAAATGTATTGAAATAGTGTAGGAAGGAAGCCTTACCAATGTTGGTTCGTGTCTCGTCTTCTCGCCGGAGAATAGTGTTTGAGGTCGGAGTAGCGTTCGGTATGGATCGGGATTGCTTCGGGAGGGACCGGTTGTCTGCGGACGAGTTTCGGCGTGAGTTGAGGTTGCTGCGTTCGGGCGCAGGTTCGGCGTGCGTGGGGATCGTCGGGATCACTCGGGCGAGAGGTTCGGCGTGCGTTGTGGTGGCAGAGTCACTCGGCGTAGATTTCGGCGTGCGTGTGGTGGCAGGAGTCACTCGCAGGGATTTCGGCGTGCGTTGTGGTGGCAGTGAGTCACTCGGGCAGAGTTTCGGCGTGGTTTGGGATCGTCGGTTTGACTCGGAAAGAGCCGGGACACATTGGAAAGACTGTGCAAGGCCTCTGAGTACCACGAGGGGCCTCAGAGTACCTCGAGAGTGCCTCGGGGCAGCGCGGAGCGTCTCGGAGCGCTCGGGAGGCTTCTGAGCACCACAAGGGAGCTCTAAGGCCTCAAGGATCCGAAAGGGGCCGGGAGTGCCTCGAGAGGACTTAGAGGGGAGCCAGAAGGCTAAGGGAGGAAGAGAGAAGAGGGAGGTCTGTCAAAATGAGGAGGGGGAGCCCTCTATTTATAGTAAAAATTTCGGAGCAAAGAGGTCCGTACGGACCTCCTTGGTTATCCAGAATTTTGGATTTCCTCGATTTGAGGGAATCTGCAATGATGGTGAATATTATGGAATGATGATGTCCCCCATGCAAGAAGGTCCGTACGGACCAACTCAGCATGCAAAGAGGTCCGTACGGACCAACCATGCATTTGGGTAATCATTTCTTCCGGGATTTGAGGGAATATTGTGGACTTTAAGGGGATTCAGTAATTATGACAAAGAAAGAGGTCCGTACGGATCAATATTGCTTTCCCAATTTCTGAAAATTCCCAAAAGGTCCTTTTGTCCCTTTTTATCCCGGAAGGCTCCTCCCTTGGTTTGCTTGGGGGTTTGAGAGGGTTTTGAGAGGGTTTTGAGTGCCGAGGTCTCCGAGACTGCGCTGATGAGTCTGCGGTGTTTCCCGTGTGTTTGAAAGGGGGTGATCCAGATTGGGGTACTTACAGGCCCCTCGACGACGTCACTTAGCGAAAGAAGTGGGGTCGCCGATAAGATAAGTGGTCCTAACTGGATCGCGTGGCCGGGAGAGGAAGTGGCCGTGAGGGTCAATGTGAGGACGTGGTGGTGTCCTTTTGTATGACCGTTTAGGTCAATAAGGCCGGACCCCGTGATAGGATTCCCTACGTATCCCCGGCGGAATCAAGCCTCGGTCGTAGTTCGGTGTGGGGTGAGTGTTTTTGTGAATGCGGGCGTGGTGGTGCCCTGAAGTGTCGTGTGACCGCCGAGGCCGTCGGTAAGGACGTGGTGGTGTCCTGGGTGACCGTATAGGTCGATGGCTGGACCCTGTGATAGGATTCCTACGTATCCCTGGCGGGAATCAAGCCTGGTCGTAGTTCAGAGGTCGTGAATTTGTGAGTGCATGTGGGCGTGGTGATGCCCTGAAGTGTTGTGTGACCGCCGAGGTCAGTGATAAGGACGGAGTGGTGTCCTAAGATGTGGTGACCGCCGAGGTCAATTGTGAGGACGTGGTGGCGTCCTGGGATGGAAATTTTACGATTTTCCTAATCGGGTGGTTTAAGGCCTTCCGGGCCGGAGATAGAGTGAGGACTTGAATCGTCTTCTGATTGCGGTTGGTGCCACGCTGGAGGACTTTGAATCGTCTTCTGGCGGCGATTGGTGCCACGCTGGAGGACTTTGAATCGTCTTCTGGCGGCGGTTGCTGTTATGCGCGAGGACTTTGAATCGTCTTTTTGCCGCGGTTGGTGCCACGCTTGAGGACTTTGAATCGTCTTCTAGCCGCGGTTGGTGCCACGCTGGAGGACTTTGAATCGTCTTCTGGCGGACGTTGGTGCCACGCTGGAGGACTTTGAATCGTCTTCTGGCGGCGATTGGTGCCACGCTGGAGGACTTTGAATCGTCTTCTGGCGGCGGTTGGTGCCACGCTGGAGGACTTTGAATCGTCTTCTAGCCGCGGTTGGTGCCACGCTGGAGGACTTTGAATCGTCTTCTGGCGGCGATTGGTGCCACGCTGGAGGACTTTGAATCGTCTTCTGGCGGCGGTTGGTGCCACGCTGGAGGACTTTGAATCGTCTTCTGGCGGCGGTTGTGGAGGCATGGCTGCCTTGTGCTTCGAGAGGCGTAGATGCCTTTGTGTTTTTGCATGTTGAGTAGAAGGTTGGACTTACGATGACTGCCGGTGCTTGCGCTGCCGTTGAAGTGGGCAAGGATGACGGCCGGTGACTGCTTCCCCATTTGGCGTTTTGGAGGCGCTTCGTGCCTTGGGACTTGTACTCGGAGGTGTTGGCTCCTTCTTGTGCTTGTTTTGCCGTTGAGTGGGCAAGGATGATGATCGGTGCTGGGGATATGCGCCTTGTATGACTTCCCTTGGCTTGTCGGGAGGAGCTCGGGCTTACTTTGACGGCCGGTGCTTGCGCTGCCGTTGAAGTGGGCGAGGACCGGTCTTATGTCGACGGCCGGTGCTTGAATTGTTGGGGATGCATGACCCTGTAGGGGCCCTTTCTCGTTGGGAAGATGACTTCGGACCTCCAAAGGGTTGAGTTGTCGTTGAGCGTTTGGAGGCGTCTTGCGCCTTGATATTCGTGGCCGGAGGTGTTGGCTCCTTCTTGAAGTGCTTCCATCAGATTCGAAAAGTCGTTTCATCATACATGGTGATTGTCATTTCAACCGTTAGCATTAGTGCGGCGCAAATTCTTCTTACGGAGATTGTGTTTTCACAAGACTCGACTTAGTCCCGTTAATTCTATTCTGTTAATTTTTCCAGCTTATCTTTTTCCGCCTCTTCATTCTTCTTGTTTTCTGATTTTTCATTTTCAAAAATTTATTTTATTTTGAAATTATTTCAATTTTCGAAATACTTTCTTTAACAAAATATTGATATCAAGTGAATTGGAACGGAGGGAGTATAGTTATTGTCAATGAATCGGCACTCAGCTGAAAGGGTAGATAAGGAAATATAGCCTTGGTGTTGCCAAACTATTTGTTAAGTTTATCCTAAAAACCATAAAAGGACAGTGCATTAGAAAATAAAAATAGAAACAGAACAATGCAGCTATTCTTGTATATATAGATGTACCATAATACGTTATATACAATCAAACATAATTCATACTGGAACGTTATTAAGTATTCATCTCAGGTCCTGTCCTGCACTGCCTGCTGTACTAATGCATAAGTCTGTCTTTACAGTTACTAATATGTTTATTATCTTGATTATGCAAGTGATTACGCATGCTATTTTAACTGTAGGCAAAGGGCTCTAATGGGCTTTTATGGACTAAGAAATCATGACATGTAAAACGACTACAATGAATAAGCATATAAAATGTAAAATACGCGTTTCCAAAGATATAAAATTCTTGAAACGAACCAGGTAATTGGGACGAAATTACATTAATTCCTAGGACAATTCTAGCAGCAGGATCCAAATCTTTAAAGATTTTGGTCAGCAATTTTCTATGTAGATTCCCATATTGATCTGTAGTATATATATTAGTTTTAAATTTTTGTAGGATGGGGGCATTGAGAAGAGGAATTTAAAATATACCAAGGATATAAGTTTTTGGAATTACGTTCATTATTAAATCGTGAAATATTTTCGTGTCAACATCCATGCAATTTGCTGTCAATATCTATTCATGCAATTCATTGATGTTACCATAAAAGAAAATAATACTACCCTCCGTCATTCTAAAGTAGGAAAGTTGAATCGTTTGACATTGAATAATTTATGAATATCTAGATATTTTTGTAATTCTAAAAAAGTTATTGATAGTATTTCTAATGGTGAAGCAATAACAATTTTTAAAATTACAAAAAAATATCTAGATATTCATAAATTATTGGTCAAAGATGGTCAACAGTTGACCAACTTTCCGGTTTGTAATGGGACGGAGGGAGTATATCTTAATTACTTGACGTGCAGAAGTTACTTTGATTAGTACAGTATGTTTTGAAAGAAATTGAGATAAGAAGGTGATGATCCCGGATTTATCAAATCGGGCTCAAAGCTCGATTTGTTACAAAGGCCAATTATCACGTGGCATATCCTATACCGTCGTGAGTCAAAACTCGCGATCTCATAAGATCGTCAAAGTCAAGACCATGGACAGATAAAGCGCTAGGAATCAATGCCGCGATCTCCTAAAACCGCAGTGGTCGGGATCGCGACGGCTAGACCGTCATAAAGGTGACCGCGACTGCCGTGGACCGTGATATCAATGATCGAGTCAAGCATGTTGACCGCGATCAACATATTGACCGCGGACTACTATCAGACTCCCAATTATTTCACTAGTCTTCCGATTAAAGCCAAAGCTATTCAGACAAAGGCTTGTACCTACGCTAACACCAAGAAGCGGCTTGTCCCCATCGCATTGAATGGTGGCTCAGGCGCCCACTACGCAAATAAGGCACTGTGCCAACTATCGTATGTTTCCTCTCTGTATCCGTCCAATCGAAACATCCCTCTCGCAAAGTAAATCTTGCTTTATTGTACAAGTCTACCAGGCACGGACACGTGTGCTAGGTCAAAGACAAAGATATCCTACATGACTGACATCACCAAGCAGCTCCCTCTTATTATAAATATCAACCTTTGTCCCCATCGAAAAGGTAAGTGCAAAATCATTATTTGTAAGCCAAATTGTCTAAACCCTAAAAACACAACCCACTAACACATTTCAAGTCTTATTCTCAGTTATAAACCCTCAAAGATCTTACTTTCACACCCGAGGGTTCGAGCCGGATTAAACTCCGTCTTGATCTCTAACGGTGCTTACTGTCTTTGTTGTGTTCTAGATACAAACCGATATAGAAGTCAGATATCCTTATAACAGTGAGACCCCGAAAGTCGAGGCGTCATCAGTGGTTCCATTGTCGGGAAACGTCTAGTTTTTTCTCGTGTAATCTTATGTCTTTGTCAAAAACAAACACCTTGTCCAAACACTTGCTTCCAAAAAATATTTTTTCAGCTTTTCTTCTTCGAAAATGACTGATATTCCTCTTCAAAACGCTAGTTATTTTACTCCTCACGGTAATGATCAATCTTCTCCCTCTCAACTAAATCCTAACAGACCAAGCACCTCAACATTTAATAGGTTGGGTGGCCGTTCTGGCAGTCTAGGGTCTCTTACTCCTTCTCAAAGAGACCTTAGGGAAAAGCTTGAGGCTGCCCGTAAGAATAAATCCCCCCCAAAAACCAATTCCAAAAAACTCCACCTTTCCAATCACTCCTGAGTTGATACTCAAAAGAAACCAAGCTCTGGCTTTGCAAGGGCTAAGCTAGTGGCGGAGGTTATGGCTATAAATGATACCCAGCTCGAGTTGGTTTAGTTAGAGGCCAATGGTGGTGTCCCCCTATAGGAAGGCTCACTAAGGTTCTCCCAAAGAGTCCCCACGAAATCTCTAGCTAGTCAAGCTAGAGGGACAAAAAGGGTAGAGCCAACCTTTGCTGACAATGGTCACGATGAAATTGAGGAGGATGAGGAGATGGGAGAGGGAGCAGAATCTACTCCTCTCCTCGAGAAATCCAAAGCACAACCCCTGGCCAAAGACAAGGGAATGCCGTGATTTCTCCCTCCAAATAGCCCAAAATGGATAGCACGAACCCTAAGTTTATCAACTCCATGCACCAAATGTGGGAAAACCATCAGCAAAGCTCCACGAAGTGTGGCCGCACGATGTACGCTTTTGCGGATAAGATTGCCTACGCGCCTATCCAAAGAGGAAAACCTCCTCAAATAGAGACCTATGATGGCTCCACCAACACAAAGTGACATATGGGGAGGTTTGAAGGACAGATGGCCCTGTTCTCCTCGGATGAGTACGTGATGTGTAAAGCCTTACCTGCTTCTTTCACGGGCAAGGCCTTATCTTTGATGATGGCCCTTAAGTCGAAATCCATCAAAAGCTATAATTAGTTCAGGCATAGCTTTTTGAACTCTTTTGTCGGATCAGGAGAGCCCACGAGGCCAAAGACTGATCTTATAAGAGTCAGGCAGGCTGCCGCAGAAACCACCAAATCGTACATCACTTGGTTCAGGAAGATTTCCGAGCAGATTGTAAACCTGTCCGAGAGCGATATTCAGCTCTGCTTTGAGGGCGGTCTATCCTCCAGCTTTTTGAAAATGAATTTTGCCTAAGACATGCATAAAAATGTGGAGGAGATGTACGAGAGGGCCTCTGCTATTGCCTCGGTAGAAGAGCCCAATGAAATAGCTACCCGCAGGCCGGCAAAAGACAGAATTGAGCATGTGCGGGATGCCGGCCATGGGCCTAGCCGCGGTCAAGGTCAGGGAAAGAATAGAAATCGCAACAATTATAAACTTAGAAGTTTGGCGGACGAAACAGTTTATACACCCCTGACCGTGCCGCGGGCAGCAATTTTAAAAGCAATAGAAGTACCTCCTCCTCCACCAATGGGCCGAAAGCCAAGTGAGAGGAGCGGAGCCGAGTTTTGTGACTACCACAACTATCATGGTCACAATACTGGAAATTGATTCCAGTTGAAGAGGATTATTCAGCAAAAAATCAATAACGACGAGCTGGCCAAGTGGGTACAAGGTGATAATAGCAATAACAATGCTAACACCCATAGAGCGCGACCTCAGTGTAGCCTAGAGAGAAGAGAGAGAGATAACAATGATGAGGATGAGCAAGGGTGTGAGGACCCCGACCCGGAACCTACACGTGTCTCGAGTTGGAGCATCCTCTAAATAACCCAAATATACTAAACTTTGAAAACTTTGATATAACTTTCAAACATAACTAGATTAACATAACCATTTCAAAACAACTCCACTACTCTCCACACCGGAGGAAGAGTGGACTAACTTTGAAAATACTAAATTGTTTTTGTTACAAAAGATTATGGTTCCAACGTAGAAATTTAAGTTTATAATTACAAACTTCCATAGAGGAATTATAACAAAATATACTTTCTACGCCAACCTAACGTACCCCGACAATACCCAAAAGCTCACTGCCAAACTCCTTTCCGCCCTTACTTGGTCGGTCCGCCCGTCTCGGGATCTAAAAACATTAACGGGAGAGGGGTGAGAATAAATCTCAAAGAAGCTATTATGAATGCGTAAATATGCCAAATAAAATGCAACACATAACAAGTTGCACATAACACATTGGAAAAGTCAGAACACCTTCCATTACCTTGGTTTACCTTTTTCTCCATCTCGAGCAATAGTGCGTACAACATCGGGTATAATAATACTCCATAATCTTAAGTGAGTCGCTTTAAGCAATACTCACATCTTATAAGATCCGCTTTTTCAGTGGAACCAAATAAGATAGTAGTAACTCGTAAGCGGCTTTTGGCTCACTACAGATGCTATGCACCTCGACCCGGCTTGGCCAAAGCTGTGAGGGGACGGTCACACAAATATATAACATAATCCGATCACATTAGGTCTACACTTCCATAATTGATCGTATTATGTTATACCCAAACATCACCGACAAAAATTATCAAGTGCACATAATAGTTACTTGGAAACATAATCCACATGATAACATGTGGGCAACATGGCACAAAATATACTCATGTCCAACCAATATCATAAAAGCATTTATTCAACACACTATGCATAAAATAAACAATGTATAAGAACTCAAGGCAA